>CAKNWT010193872.1:0-12135 GCA_932066315.1 Andricus coriarius
AGAAACTGAAAGCTGCACGAAGCTTATAGTTTCTTGCTGTCCGCTGTTCGGCCTCATTTAAATTTATTGATAAATGAATATTAATGAATTTATTGATTCATTAAATATGACAACATTCACGAAATGTGAGGCCTTGGAAAAAATTCCAAATAATGAAGGAAGAGAGACTGGAGTTCAGTATATCTTGGACAAATTGAATATTGAAAGACAAAAAGTAAAAACTGAAGACTTGGAACGTTTGAGAGTTTCTGTTTCAACTCTATTTTCTGTTACAAAGAGACAGAATAAATGCAAAGCCTCCCGTAGGATTAAAGAAAAATTTGAAGCATATAATGCAGATTGGCTGAATTCGAATTTTCTCGTTCCTGAATTGAGATTGGAAAGTCTTGACCCTAAGCCTCTAAAACGCGGTCGCCCAAGTGTTGAATTTCCTGAAATTTCGGATAGATCAAAACGACGAGCGAGAGCACAAATTAGTGAAAGATTTAAGAATGACATCTATGTATGGTTTCTGAGGGTGCTGATTTCGATTTTGACGTCAGAATTCTAAAAAACAAAATGGCGGAAGATTATTTTAAAAAATTATTAAATTTATACGAAACGTGGTATCTTGGGGTTTTCGAGGGCGCTGATTCCAGATCTGACGTCAAAATTCCACAAAACAAAATGGCCGATCCGATATATAATGTTTTGAAATATTCGTCCGCCATATTGGATCAGCCCTTTTGTTTTTTGAAATTGTGATGTCAGATTCGGAATCAGTGCCCTCGAAATCCCCTACATACCACGTTTAAAGAAGATTCAATAATTTTTTGAAATACTCGTCCGCCATATTGGATCTGCCATTTTGAATTTGAAATTTGTGACATCTAATTTGAATTTAGCGTCGCCAAAAACCCTTGTATAACAAGTTTTAGATCAATTGGACGTAAAATCGAATTTTGGCCACTTTTTATGGTTCCTGGCCCATTGTGAGGCGAAAGCGCCACTAATTCAGAATACATTTTAATTTAAATGAAATATTACCAAGAAACCTTATAATGAATAATTAATTTTCAACCGTAGTATAAAATTTTTGATAAAAACTGCTGTTTTTCACTAACATTGCTCCAATAACTTCGCGTTACTAATTCGCGATATATATATATATATATATATATATATATATATATTCGCGTGTCAGATGGCGCTGTTGTCAATGTCAAAGGCAGGCGCATTGGATCGCACGAAATAATCCAATCGGTCCCATCGGCTTCAGTTTTCTTGAAGCATCGGAGACCCACTGCTGGTCGACGCGAGCTCGCTATCGTGCTTATTCGCGTGGGCTTCCCACTTGGAGTGAACTGTCGGAACATCATGACGTAAGTATCCACATGCAACACTTTTTGGAGCAGTTTCACAACGAAAAAAAATATTTTTGATATTATTATTATTACGCTTAATTTATAAAAAAATCTTGAATAATCGCTGAGGATTCGAACCCTAAAAAATCTTAGCTAAGCGTTACAGTCAGGCAATAAACATATGTGCCCCTACTTATAAATAACTTTTCCGTTTCGTAAATTTTATTAATAGGCAAGTTTAATAAATCTGAATAGAATGTTCTATTTGATCTATTATAAAATAATATATTTTTAAATCAAGCAAAAGTCTCCAGAAAGTTCCTGTTATATTTTCAAGTATTTTTCACCAACAATTTCTTTTTGCGGAAAAATGTACTCGAAAAAAATGTACTCGAAAGGAATAATTTTCTTTTTGGACTTCAATTTTTTTTTGGACCTAGTGTATTTTTTGGGAAAAGAATTTTATTTTCAGTAAAACGGTCCCCATTTTTTCACTTTCAACTTTCTCATATTTTTTCTTGTTGATTTCGAAACAACGAGAAATCCCCTATATCCAAGTGTCATGTAAAGGTAAATAAATTGTTGAGTATGAAACAGAGCGGTAAGATTTATTTCCATATTTCCTAACTAACATGAATCACATCCAATTTTTGACTATAAATTGTTGACTGTTTAGGGCAGACCGCCAATTATAAATTTCAGTTTCTGTTCATTATTTTTTGAATTAATTAATTTTTCAAAGTAGTTGTAGCGCTTTGTCCTCGAACCTTTTTAAAATTGTTTATTTATCAAAATGTTTGTAAAAATAATTTTCTTTAATAATCTTAAAAAATCATGCATGAAAAAATGAAAACCAGCATTGAAAAAATTATCATTTGCAGAATTTTCCAAGATTATTGAAGGAAATGATATTAATAAATATTCTAATAAACAAAAAGAAAAGTGTAGGCAGCGAGAATCAAACATTCAAATATGAAAGGTGGGTAAACCTGGAAGTACCACTTTGCCCAAACAACGATTAACTATGCCATAATTAAGGGCTCATTTAGGGCTTATTTAATACCCAAAAGCCAAAGTTTAGACTCTTTATTTAAAAAAAATGCATGGTACTCTCAGTTTTACGTAAAGCTAGGAGTACCATGTTAGAAATATTTTTTATATCAACTTTTTTCTTTCACAGGAATTGAGGCCTCATTCAGGGATCTTGCATGACCCCCGGTGCAATTTTTAAAAATCAACCCCTCTCACAGAAAAACTACCCAAAAAAATAAATGGGCACTAATCATAAAAGTGAGTACATTATAATTGAGGGCTCATTTTAGCGTCTCCATCGCCTTCAAAATCAATTTTTCTAAAGCATCCCTTAACATTCGAAAACTACCCCTCACCAAAAAGTACAGATAAAGTGCAAGAAAAAGTGTTGCATCTGTTTGGAATATTTTCTAGCTGTCCGAATACATCAAGCACTTTTCCAAAAACACCTTTAAAACTCAGAAACAACCCCAAAAAACGATGATTAAACGGAGAATAATGTGTATCATCAGTTTTTGATTTTATCGAACTATGCCCAAACAGTTGTAACAGAGCTGTCATATTAAAAAACCAATCGGTCACGGCCCTGTGTGAACGGGTTGTCGGGCCGCAACCCATAAAAGGCGAAATGCCCCGGGGGTCCAGAAGCCCCGTCCACCAAGCTCCGGATTCACCTTTCCGCGCCCATTAATTTAGTCTGCACTGGCTCTTGTCCCATTAATCTAATTTTGTGTGCGCAAGTGCTCCTCGCCACGTCACGCTCTCGCCAACGTCGTCATACCTGGTCTAAGGTACTATATTAGACGGGAATATGCAAGCTGCCATTTTGGTTCCCCGGGAAATTCAAAATAGCTAGCTTGATATCGAATGTCTTCGTTATTTGCGTGGTCAACGTGCGTGTCGTGCTGTAGAAAAACGGGTTCCTTACCTTACTTTTTTTCTGGATCTTATCTCGCTTAAACATATCAAAAAAATGCTCACAGGCAATTCACTTACATATAATCATAAACTTCAGACCCCAGATATTTAAATTATATTGTTTTAGTGATAAATAAGGGTACTTACTTCGCATAATCTTGAATTAGAATTCGGTTTTTATTTATCGCGCCTACAATTTATAATCCATCTTTCTAGTCTTTCGCTTTGTCGTAGTGGAAAACGGTAAAGCTTAAAACCATCTTCGCTTCTGTTTTTAAAACTGGAGCACTACAGCAGACCATTTTTATTATATTCTAAACTTAATTTTTAACTAAAACACACGACATGCTTATCGCATTGTTTCCCGCAAACTGTCCGGAACCAATATGGCGGTTGCATATTCCTGTCTAATATAGTACCCTAACCTGGTCGTAATTTCCAATCATCACCGCCTACCTCCGTCGAGGCCACGGAATATCTTCGTCGACGGCTCCACTTGTCACAAACCAACCATCTCATCACCGGTAACAAAGTGACAAATGAACGTAATTACTAAGTACTCGACTAGTTTCATTGTGTCTAATCCTCATCTCGGCAATCTAACTCCTACTTTCCCTCCTCTGTTTTACCCTCGTATCACCTGGCACCCAACGTAGAAATCCCACACTTTTCTTTCTTGAAAAATCCTACAAATCTGCCGAGAAAAAGGAGACACAAAAGAACACAAAATCTTAACTCCAAATTTAGACTATCTACTTTTGACTTTTTCTACCAAATCTTGTGTATTATTTTTGCATGCTATTGATTCCACATGCCCTGCCATTTTAGGAATGATTTAGAAAATTACAATTATTTAATCATGCTAATTTTGAGTTGTAAATATGTACCTGTGATTTTACATGAATATATCTGTGTATATTTTGATTTATAATATGCAATGGATTGATATGTGCCAATGACGTAATATTTATGAAAATGATAATTATGTGCCAATAACCTGATATATATACATATGGGTATGTCTCCATGTAAAGGTCACTTTTGCTTCCCCGTGTAATATCTTTGTCAACATTTATTGAATTGCTTGATATAAATTGGTAAACTTAATTGTTTCAATAACATGGACTAAAAGCATAAGGCCAACACAGATTTTTTCACCCGCAAAATAAATTAAACAATCATTAAATGCTTGAAAAAATGCCCTTTCCTTGTTCTTCACTTACAAATTGCTAAGTTTGAGGAGGATTTTCGAATTCAAGGTTAATAGAATCTAATTTTTCACTGGTACCATTTAAAAGTAAGTCTCAAAAACTGTTATTCTCATATATAGATTTTTGTTTTGTCGCACTTAAAGATAAGAGAATTTCAAGTTGAAAAATTTCCCCCTAATTTTTTTACAGGAGCGTGTAATGACAATATGATGAGTTTATGACGATAATTTTTGTTATTTTAACCAGTATTAATGCCATTCTTTAATAAATAAGTCTAAGTATTACATCTGTGTATGAATTTATGGTAATAATTAAAGGATTTACGTTTGAACTGACATAAAACGTGTTAAACTTTAGCGTATTTTTATTATGTGTCATTACACGCTTCACGTAAATTGGACACTTTTCGGGAAAATATATCATTTTTAAGCTAGCATATCTTTAAAGGGAGTAATAGTGAATAATTCTTCCAAAGGACTTTTCAATCCATTTTTCTAAACAAGTAAAATCAATGTTTTCTTGTTGTTTGACATTACACGCCCTGTAATCGCACGTCACTGAATTCAAAGTCAGGGCTGAAACACAAATAGGTTAACCATGTGCCTCATGGTTTTTCATCAAACAAAGCATCCTATTAACATTATTCTAGTCTGAAATACTTGAAATTGTTAAGGAATTAAATATTGAATGCATTTTGTCATGGAGAAGTTCGAAAGTAAAGATTAATAATAATTTGGGGCCTCGTTCCATAAGCTGCGAGCCGGCTCTGAGCTGTCAGTTTCGACTACGTGAATTTCAGTGTATTCGTGTGATGAAGTCTGTTTATTTGGTAAGTTAATTCATTCATTATGTCATTAGGAGAAGAAAATATATTACTTAAATGTAGATTTAGCAATTGTTGAAACCTCGAACAAATTATAACCTTCAAAATGCGTTTTGTTCTTCTTTGAACTGATTGTATTTCAAGTATGATATTTAATAGGTTAGGCTTAGAAGATCAATGTAATCTGCTTTGATATTTTTAGTTTTCATTTATTTGATTCTTCTAATCCTTTTATAAAATAATGTTAAAACATTCGAACTTAAAAAAAAAATTACCGTAATTCATTTTATAGGTTATGTAAGTGTTGCAAAAGTATAATATTAATGCAAATTCTGCACAGAAAAAATGTATGATTACGATATTAATACACTCTAATTCTTGCATTTGTAGTTTAAAAAATTATGGCGAAGGCAAAATGCAATACAATTTAGGAGAAACAAAGGCAGGCGCAGAGAAAAAATGCTTTAAGAAGAGAGCGAACTAAAAAAATGTTTCAAGATCCTGTGCAACATGCTGTCTATCTGGCTAAAGAAAGAGAAAAATATAAACAAAGAAAAAAAGATGGAAAAATTTTACTTATCCGAGATTTAGGAAAAAAAGAACAAGAAGAGCAAAGAAAAAAGAATAGGGAAGCTGTAAAAAGATATCGTGAAAAAAAAAGATTTCCACTTCGACAGATATCAGCCTCACGATTCCTTCGGAAGTAAGTGCGAATAAAGAAAACATAATCTGTGATAATACTGCACGGGAAAAAGTTGCAAATGTAAGTAGGCAACAGAAAGTAGGCCGAAAAAAAGTTTTGCGGTTAAAAAGCAAAACTGTTAGAGATTTAAAGTATGCTAGAATAAAAAATAATGATCTCATTAAAGCCAACAAACGTCTAAAGTAAATAAGCTTATAAAAGGGAAGAAAATTGATAAAACTGTTAAACAGAAGCTTATCTTCAGTGAAGTCGTTCCAACTCAGTTGAAAGAAAGTATAAGTACTACCACTCGGAAAACTAAGAAAATTTTTTATAAAGTATTTGCAGGAAACGTTGTAAAGAGATACAAGATGTTGAAAAGTTTGAAATCTTTTTTGAGTTTAAAACAATTGCGTAAGTTTCGTAAAGAAAAATATAACAAGGAGAAAATTAACGTGAATTCCGGATTCAAAAAAGTTTCGATACCAGAAGTAAGACATTTTTATGTCCATGATGATGTTAGTACTTGTAGTCCAGGTAAGAAAGATTGCATTACCAGAGGAAAAATTAAAATGCAAAAAAGGTATCTAGTAGACAGCTTGAAATCTTTACATGCCAAATTTTTAGGTACTAGTAGTACTAAGGTAAGTTATGCTGCATTTTGTAAACTGCGTCCTTTTTGGGTAGTTTCTCCAACTGTGAGTGCAAGAGAAACATGCTTGTGTATGCCTCATGTAAATGAGAAACTACTGATTCAGGCTATGAATTATGCTAAGGTTATAAAGGAATCGAACTTGAATCAAGTACTAAATGCAGTATGCTGTAGCAGTTTCAATGAGGCTTGTTTATTAAGAATGTGTGAACAGTGCAAAACTCGAAAAGTCTCGTATCTTCTACACGGAAATAATAAAATTATTTATCGAAAGCAGTGGGTCACTGAAAAAGATGAACGAATCAGTGGAAAAACAAAGAAACCGATTACAGTGCAGTTAACTCAGAAAAAATTGATATCGTCTAAAATAACCGATGTAAAGCAATTGTTTGAGAAATCATTACCAAACTTTATGGCTCACGTCGCTCGAGCATCAGCATGAGGCATCTAGTAATTTGAAACAAAGTTTAACTATTAGAGATTTATCACTCCACATTGATTTTTCTCAAAACTTCGAAGGAAAATACACTAAAGAACCTCAGGCTGTTCAGTTTGGTGCTTCCCCTGAACAAATTACTTTGCACACAGGGGTAGTGTATACGAAGGACTTTCGATATGCATTCTGCACAATGTCAACATCGCTTAGACAGGACTCAGTTTCCATAACTGCACATCTCGCACCAATTTTAAGTAAGGACTTGGATAAATTCCCTGCGGTTAATCATCTTCATGTCTTCAGCGACGGACCTACGACCCAATACAAGCATAAAACAACATTCTATTTCTCACTTCATTCAATACTAAAGTTCTACAAAAATGCCCGACTGCTCTATTAAGCAGTACGACCTGCCGGTTCGCTCGTTAGGACTATAACGTAGACTTTAACGAATTTATGAATCAACAAAAGGAAAGATTGTTTAAAGAAAGGGATAAAGGGCAAACAATTTAGAGATTAGGCTAGATCCGCCGGCAAATAGCTCATTGGAACATAGAAAGAAAACAATCGAACCAAATGTCGGGAAAAATATAAATGAATCTCATAACAGATATTCCGTCCAATTTGATTTAAGAGAAAATTTACAAGAACCTCGTCAACGATTTCAGCTACGTATTTTCCTTTTGGCATGATACAAACGCCTTTCTAAATCATGACTTATTGACCAATTAAATTCCGAAATAATAAAAACGATAGTCGCGCGCATTTTTTTGAAGAATTCAAAAGATGTAATTGCGCTAATAACAATCAAATATCAACTAAAAATAATAGGGATTCACAGGGAGAAATAAGTTTTAACTCAGACAAAAAAAAAAAAAGGATTTAAATAAAAAAACGAACGAAAACACAAATAACAGAAACTGCTACCATTGCGGATTAACGGGTCATTTTAAAAGAGAATGCCCTTATTTGGCATACAGCCATGGAAACTGGAAGGGCGGGTATTAGGACGAAAAAAATTACAACCTACTACCGAAACGCCAGAAATTCTTAACTCGGATAAAGATGAGATGACGGAAGCACGTTTCCATCTAATAACAAAAATCGAAAATAATTTATTCCGAATATTAGTAGATACAGGTGCCACACATGCTTACGCGGGCAAGGAATTATTGCAAAAAATAAAAAATTCCAATTTTTCGATTTTAAAACCAGCTTCGCGCAAATTAATGGTCGTGAACGGAGCAACCGTAGATATAATTAGACAAGTAGTAATTCCAATTTTGATCGGACAAAAAGTAAAACACGTTATGTTCAGGTTAATCCCAAAATTAAAATCCGTAGGCCTCTTAGGTACAAATATGCTAAAGGCCCTACGAATGACCCTAGATTATAACTCCGAAACTTGGTGGCCACCAGGGAGTCCCCCCACCGACTATCCTATGGAAGCATATCTAAACTCACTACCCCTCCCCATAATTGAGAATAAAAATCAACCTGAAATAACAATAAAAGAGAATAAGGAAATTAAAAAGACAAATATTAAGGAAAAAATATTGAGGGAAAAAGAAGAAAATAATATCGATAGAAAACCGAAATCCGGAGGTGGTATTAACCTTAAAAGTACACGGGAGCTTAATAAAAGTAACCAAACTGTAAAAGATAGCGAAATCCCCCTATACCTATCAATCCTAACCAATCTCAAAACATCAAAAACGCCCAAATCGATGTAACAAATCCTACGAAAGATATCCCAAGTTTAATAAGCATGCCCACGAGCAACTAATTCCAACCCCTAGAAAGCATCCCCACCCACGACGCTAGCGAAGACTCAAGCACACAAGATTCATTTACTTTAAGTAAACCGAAAATTAGGAGGAAAAATAAGGAAAATGAGCCAGGAAAAATTTCTTTTAATAGTAAATACGAGGACAAGTATAAGGATCAAGATAGTAATCTTTGGAAAAATAAAAAAGTTACTTATCGGAAAAAATTATAAAACTAATCTCAAAAACCCAATGAGATATCGGAAATTTATAATGAAAATCAATGGATTTATTTTAAAAACGAATTAATAAGATTAAATAATATTTCGGATACTTTAAGAAAAATTGACGAACAAAATGATTGTTCGCCAGAATATTGCGAAGGCATTGTTGAGCTTAAAGAAAGCCAACAATCTCAACTAGAAAAACTTTCAGGAAGCAAAATTAAAACACACATGAGGGAAAAGAACATAGGGCGACTCATTTAACGAAACATAAAATTGACGTGCAAGGCCACGATCCCACTAAACAGCGATATTATCACCTGAGCCCAAATATTAAAGAAATAATTTATGAAAACGTGGATAAATTATTAGAGCAGGATATAATAAAACCCTCTTGTTCTGATTGGTCAAACCCTATAGTGATGATCAAAAAACCGGGAAAAGATTACAGATTTTGCTTAGATTTCATAAAGGTTAATAACATTACTAAAAAAGACCTCTACCCAATCCCACTCATGACATAAATACTGGACACTTTGAGATCAGCAAAATTTCATTTCAAAAATTGATTTAAAGTTAGCTTATTTACGAATCCCCTTGGAAAAAAACTCAAAACCAATAACAGCATTCACAGTCCCTGGAAAAGGTATGTATCAATTTAAAAGGATGCTATTTGGTTTAACTAATGCTCCAGCATAATATTGTATTAGATATAATAAATGATGAAAATCTAGCGATCAGCCCGGAAAAAGGCGAGCTCGGCTGCTCGGAAATCAAATACTTAGGATTTAAAGTTAACGACAAAGGACGCCAAATAGACGATGAAAAAATTGTACCAATCCTCGAATTCCATAAAGATAAAAACATTAAACAATTACAGCCAATTATAGGGATGGCAAGTTTGTATAGAAAATGTATCGCACACTTTGCGGAAATAATAGAACCAATAAACAGATTACTTAAAAAATATAAACCATGGGATTGGGGATTAGAACAAGATGAGGCTTTCCAAAAAATTAAAGATCTTTTAACGTCAGCACCTATATTAACGCACTCAGATGTCACTCAACCCTCCCCACTCGAAATCGACTCGAGTAATACGGGGTTAGGAGCCGTACTTACACAGACAATTGATGGTGTAAATTACGCAATCGCATACGCTCATAGAAGCCTAAACGGCGTAAGATCTAGGTACTCGGCATCCGAAAAATAATGCCTAGCGATAGTTTGGGTCATACGAAAATTGTAGGCCATACTTAGAAGGTTACAGTCTCGAGTCATGCAATTTTTATCAATTTGTTTCGAAATGACCTTGACCACGAATTAGAACGAATTGAAACGCATTTAATTCGCGCTGGCTCAATTCGTTTAAACGAATCAGAAAGCGGAATTAAGGCGAATTCAAAAATGTTTATTCGAAGAAATTGGCCCCAATTAGTTTTTTTTTTTACTGGGAACATTACTTCTGGCCAGGGGTATATTCGGACGTGATCAATTACGTACAAGCTGCCAGATTTTTCAAAAAGTAAAGCCAAGTAATGAAAGTAAGATAGCATTAGTGGGAGAAAGGGTATTAGAAGAACCATGGACCATGGTATCAGCCGATATCATGGGCCCGTTACAAAGTTCGAAAAAGAGAAAAAATCAATACATTTTAGTGATTGTAGACCTATTCACAAAATGGGTCGAAATGATCCCAATTAAAAAAGCTAACGGGATCACAATAGATTCAGAATTCCACAAATGTGTCATTTCGCATTGGGGGAAACCGCGGAATGTCGACACCGATAATTACATGGAATTCGTGAAAAAAACTCTAAGAGAGATATCAGAAAAATTCGGTATTAGGCACACGAAAACGCCAAAATACCACCCACAAGCTAACCCAACAGAACGATACAATAGGACGATAAAACAGATTATTAAAACAGATATAGACAACGATCACTCCACCTGGCACAAACACATTGACGATTTACAGTTCGCAATAAACACGAGTAAAAATTCATCGAACAAATTCACCCCAGCGTTCTTAAGCTTAGGCCGTGAATCGCAACCACACCAATCCCTCCGCAGAAATTTATAAACAGATAACGATGTAGAATTTCAGATTGTAGATAAATGGACAGATAAACCAAGAAGGTCACAAATAATAAAAGAGGAAGTACAAAACAATTTAGATAAAGCAAACGAAAGACAGGCTAATAATGATAATTTACGGAGAAGACTCTTAGAATATAAAATAGGCGACAAGATGCTTAAGGTAGTAACAAAATTATCAACTAAGGCAGATAAAAAAGCAAGTAAGCTCTGTGATACATACGAAGGTCCTTATGTTATTAAAATGAAAATATCACCAACCATTTACGAATTGAAAACCCCTAAAGGAAAATCTATAGGCGAATGGAACGTAAATGATTTTAAACTAGTAAAAGCTGGCACAAATGCGGAAAAAACGCATGAAGTACTAGTAAACTTAGATTAGGATATTTATATTAAAATACGGCATGTGGCAGGGGACCAATGGCATTAAGAATTGAAACTAACTCAAACAACACAAATCTAACTCAGTAAATCTAACTCACTAAATATTAAGAACAAAAAAAGACAGAAGAATTCGTTTCCCTTTCAGAACAATAAACAACGCAGCCAGATGCAAGCTGTGCATGAACTACATGGCGGAACCAAGCATAGCTTGCCACTTCAAGCGATACAAAGCTCTACAATGGCTGATTCCACGAAGAGCAGGAGTGCCATAGGACGCACTCAGATACCACCCCCATCGAGACATCAGACAAATGCTTAAAAACGAAATGGCACAGGAAGAGCGGGCAAAACAGGAGAGATGGGAGAGAGAGGAACACGAGAGGGAGTTGGAACTAGAAAAAAGGAAACTAAAAGACCAAAGACTAATTCGAGTGAAACTCTACTTCGAAAAATCAGAGGAAGAAGAAAGGGACACAGATAAACAATGGAAAGATCTGCGAAAGCAGAGACAAACAGAACTTACCAAACTGTCACAAAAACAACAAATAAAACAAACAAACA
>CAKNWT010193887.1:0-10617 GCA_932066315.1 Andricus coriarius
AAGTTTTCATAGAAATGTTAAGCAGAAACATTTAAATCTGCACTTAAAACCTTAAAGTCTTTTATATTAACGTTTTTATTTAAACTTATTTTTTGAAAAAGCATTATTATTATAGCATTTTCAGTTTAATGGCAAGAAGAATTAAAGGTTACCAAGTTCTTTTAATAAGCTAATTGAAACATGGTATTTTTCTTAAATGTTTTTAAAAATTCAATTTATTATAACTGCATATTTATAATGTATTATTTATAATTATTTATAAAAGAAAATAACCATACAGAATATTTAGGCAATACGCGGGGCCTCCGATCCACTTGCCACAGTCCTGGAATAGAAAAAGGCAGAACTACCCCTCAAATGTTTTCTCTCTTTCTAAAGCCCATTTCAAAGCTCCCCACAGCGATATCGGTCCATTTCTATATGTCGATGGTTGCAACATCGATGCGGAAACATCGGAACTATCGATGTTTTTCTTGCGATGATCGATGCTTTTGGATCGATGTTTTACTTTCGATCCATCGATTCAAACATTGATGTTTTACTTCCGATGGTTAACAAATTTTAAAATTAGCCAACCAAAACGTCTTCTTACACCATGGTGGAACAAAACAAGGTATCGCAAGACGCAGCCTTTCTGTCAGACAATAGGAAAAATGCCGGGGCTTACTGACTTGCGCAAGTCACTGATTTCGAATCGTGTGAAAGAGCCCTAACCTTTTCTCTGCTGTAAATTTGCGCAACAACTTTCTATGTAACCAGAGATGTAACAATGGATGCGCAGACTAAAACTGGAAATGAGGCTTTAAATTTCATATGCACTATAGTAACCAATAAGCTTAGGCCTTTGCGAAAACTTTTGAAAGTCAAAACTGAAAAGGCTAAAAAGTAAAGAAGTGAAGAAACGTGCCACGTGGTGATCTTTATATTCTCTCGTGTCTCTCTGTTTGATACTGGACAAAATTGGCTTTTTGAATGTTTAAATTGTCTGGTAAGCTTAATTTAAATACTTTATTCTTAACTCTTTTAAATGGTTTACTCATAGGTATATTGGATGTAAGTTCAAATAATATGCGTGTTAACTGATTGGTGGTATTTTAACCTCAAACAAATCGCTCCTTTCAATGTGTAATAAAATGTTAAAAAAATTATAATATATTTGAAGTATCAATATGAATATTTAGAAACGTTTTTAATTTTATAGAAGATGTTTAAAGAAAATGTTTTGCCATTACAAAATTGCAGTTTTTTTACGGTGCTCATGAATCATGCCTATAAAATCGAGCGGAGTCTGGAAATACTTTCCGGAAGTACCAGTCGGCCAAAAATCTCGTTGCAATCTGTGTGATAAACTTTTTACGTATTGTGGGAATACGACGAATTTATGTAGTCACATTAATTCGGCTCATGAATCAACTATAGATAAAAGTCACATGCCGAAGGTAAAAAAGGAGATTTTGGAATCGTCCAGACAGTCGGAGTCGTCTTTAGAACCTGGACCATCCAAACGCAATCTCGCTGATTCGTCAGAAAAGATGTCTACTAAAAAGCCAAAAATTGAAGGGGTGAGTTATTTATTCAAGACTACTATGTTTTATAATTTACTACTTCAAATTCATGCCTTAAGGTTCTTAGACTCAAGCTCTTGCCTCTTACCTCAAAATTAAATTTCCTCATTTTACTTAATAAATACAAGCATTAAATGTGTTTTAATTATAAGCGGAACTCCTTTTTTTAAATAAAACTGTTCATGGGAGAAAAACTGTTTACTTTCAGATTTTTTACGCAAAATGAAGTTTTCTAATGTTTATAGGTTAGTTTAAGTTAGCATGAGCCAAATTAATTTTACTCAAAAATTATTACATTAAACAGGTTTCCCTGACTAAAGACTACTTCTTGGCACCTAAGTAATTTTCATTCTAGTATTTATTTAGTAAAATGAGGCAATTGAAATTTGAGGTTAGAGCTTGAGTCAAAAAGCCTTAAACAATATAAGTTTCTTAACTTCTAAAATTTATGATAATTTGTAAAAAAATCGATTTCATTAAAACTAAAGTTGGTCTATTTTCACAGGTTTCAACCAAAGTAAATCAGACACCGAAAGAGCCATCCAAATTAAAACAACCAAATCTCAAAGTGACTTATGACAATTTTTCGTCGTATAAAGAGGGTGGTACAAAGTACAAAACATTAAACGATAGGATCTTGTTTATGATCTGAAAAGATAGCACACAATTTTCGATTGTCGAACGTGAAGGACTTAAAGAAGTTTTAAAATGTGCTGTTCCGCAATATGAAATGCCATCCCGAACCACTTTTTCGAAACTGCTTAATTCGAAATACGAGACGCTCTCCTCAAAATACAAACAGGAATTAAAAAAAGCGGAGGATTTGACATTAACGTGTGACATTTGGACTGACACTATGCAGACACGAAGTTTCTTGGGTGTGACTGTACATTTTAGACAGGGTAATGATCTCAAGTCGGGTGTTTCGGGCGTCCATCAATTGTCCACAAGTCATACAGGTGATCATATTGTTCAAAAATTATGAGAATTTTGCCAAGAATGGCAAATATCTGTTGAAAAGATTACAGCAATTGTTACCGATAACGCACCAAATATCGTTAAAGCAGTGGAGATATTTGTAGGAAAAGATCGCCACATAGCATGCTTTGCACACACGCTTAATTTAGCGGTTGAAAAGGCACTTGAAACAGTGGTTGGTCTCCTCGATATAATACAAAAAGTTAAATCGATTGTGACTTGGTTTCAATCATGCATTAATGCTAGCGACGACCTTCGAAAAGCGTGTGACTTAAGGTTAAAGCAGGCCGTATCAACTCGTTGGAACTCTGTATTCTATTTGTTAAAAAGGTTCTTAGAATTGCGCGTTGTTGTAACTGAAATAATTTACAACTACTCATCTGCACCTGACATGGTGAATGCCAGGGAAATAGAAATTCTGCAGGACGTCATGGGGATATTAGAACCAATAGAGGAAGCAACTAGACACGTCTGCGGTGAAAAATATGTTACCAGCAGTATAGTCATCCCTTTGGTATCTTGTTTGAATGAAACGGTCGAAAACTTGGAGCCAAAAACCGAAATGGGAAGACAACTGCAGCAGCAGTTACTGAATCAAATGACGGGTCGCTTCGCAAATCGAGAAAAATCCCATTTGCTCGCAATGGCGACAATTCTCGACCCGAGATTAAAAAAAGTCCACTTCAGAGATACTCTAGCTTGCTCAAGAGCAATTAACCACATCAGAGATTTGATGAAAAACGATATAAAGCAAAAAGAAGACGAACCTGTTCAAGTTTCACAGCCAGGTATAAGCATGCCCCAGTCTATAATTTTTATTCGTAATCTTCAGAATAAAATTACCTAGAGATGCTTTTATTTTACGTAAATTATGCATATAAAAATATTATATTTCTTATCATTATAGAAAGTAAAACATCTTCATTTTTATGGAATGTACATCACAGAGTGGTTCATGAAGCATCGCAGAAAAAGGACGCACTAGAAGAAAGTTTCTCTCAAGGAGATGAGTTGTCAGTCTTTTTGAATGCTCCGGTTGTCAATGAAAAAACAAATCCCTTGGAAGAATGGTCAAAGCTGGCTGCAGCATATCCAAAATTGGCGCAAATATCCCCAAAGTTCCTTTCTATTGCTGCAACAAGCGTTCCATGCGAACGATTTTTTTTCGAAAGCAGGCTACTGTTTGAATGAACAAAGAAATCGACTGTCTGCACCAAAGCTGCATGAGCAATTGTTCTTGCAGTCGATTGCTAAAGCGGATTTGGTAATGCAATACGTGGAAAAAAGTGCTTTTTCGTTTTTGATACCTGATTTTATTATATATAAATATATATACCCAATTCTATTATATTTAATATTTATTGCATTTAATATTTCATAATATAGTATATTATTCATTTAGGATCGAATTGAAATCTACTATCTTATAAATAATTTTACGCAACCGAAATCAGAGCATGAAAAAGTTAACAAATCAAAATTAGATTTCCAAAACTGCCTCCTTTCCGGCTCATTAGAAACAATTACGTAACAAAAGAAAAAAGAGGGAGAAAAGGCAAAGAGTCAACCTAAACTAGCCCTCTCGAAAGAAACCTTTTTTTTAAATATTGTTACTAAGGATGTTTTTAAAATATTAGCAATTTTGAAAAATGTGTTGTTTTTTTATTATTTCTCTTCCTATTTAGAAAATGTATTAATCTGAACAGATGAGTTCAGAATCAACCACTAATATATTATATTTCTAATATCATATAAAATATTGGTATATTATATTTTTTATACTTTTAGATTATTTTATATTTATATTATGATATTGGATATTTTATGATATATTTAGTAATAATAATATATATTTATTTTTCTTATTAGATATTTAGCATTTTACATGCAAAAAATGTTGTTTTTAAATCATCGATGTTTTTTTCGATGCATCGATGTTTCTTAAAAATGACCCGATATATCGGAAGCATCGATGGTTTCTTTCGATGCTACATCGATGTCAAACATCGATGTTTTTTATTCGATGTTGCAACACTACCTCAACTGGCCTTGTTCCCGAAATTCAGCTCAAAAACCTACGTCCACTTAGAATTGGTACATTTTCGCAGACATTGTAAAAACCACGTCCTGTCAAACTGATTTGCGACTCAGAGGCCTCAGCGCATGCTCTGCTTCGCGCATTTATAAATGCCAAGAGGGAACCAAACGACGATGAGAGGCTAAAATCCCTGTGGATTTCTCTGGACAAAACGAAAATGCAACTAGAAGAAATTGCCGCGGTGAAGACCATTTTAGAAACTCGACGCAAGGAAGGAGAAAAGGACCTGAAACTATCTTTCAGAGGAGGGATTCCAGTAGTTACGAACCACACCTCGCCAGAGAAAACAGTAAGTCCTACAGCACATACACTATCGAACGAGCAAATGTAAGTACTCCCCTCCCTTCGCGTTTGTGTACTAATCTCACAGTTTACTATCAAACCGTCAAGGGCGTACGTACAAAACTCGAAAATCTACGAAAATCAGTTCCTACTTGCTCTTACAATATTATTATTTTCTCAGAGACATGGTTGCACGAGGGGATAAATTCCGCGGAATTAGGATTTACAGGTTATAATATTTTTCGATTAGATCGCAATGCATTAACCAGTGACTGTCTACGCGGCGGCGGAGTTCTTATAGCAGCGGATCAGGGCTTAGGATGTATTGATCTCCCCACTAACATAAGTTCCGTAGAGCATGTAGCAATAAAGTTAGTACTGGGTAAATCCATCCATATTATGGGAGTCTTCTACATTCCACCAAACGCCAGCCTTAATAAATACGTAGATCTATGTTCTGAACTAGAGGACCTTTCTTTCGCTTTTCCAGCCGCAGCTTTTAGCATATTCGGGGACTTTAACATACCCTACGCTTCCTGGAATACTGATCAAGATATAGGACCCAGTTGCGTACCTATAGGAACACAACAAACGCATATTGTTAATACGATCTCCGATACATTAGATTACCTAACCTTAGTACAAATAAATAATAAGGTAAATGATTATGGATCACTATTAGATTTGGTTTTCACTAACAGTAAAAGCGACATTGTAGAAATAGCAATAGATCCTCTCCTACCTGTTGACAACTACCATCCTCCTCTTATCCTGGAAAAAAGTGAGAGCGTTGCCGTTAATACAGTCTGTTCCGAAAACGACACATTTTCCCGCTATAATTTCAAGTCCGCTAATCACGCAGCAATTTGTTCGTTCTTATCCAATATTGATTGGGATTTCTCATTCGATAAAGTAACAATAGATGAGGCCGTCGAGCAATTTTATACACATGTGTACGTCGCCATCCAATATTTTGTGCCCATAAAGATTTGCAAATCGTCGTCCTATCCATACTGGTTCAGTGGTGAGCTCAAAGAAAAAATAACAGCGAAAAAGGTTGCTCACATTAAATATAAACAAACTCGAACCTGTATTAATTATCAACGGTTCTCTAATCTAAGGGCTCATTGTAAACGTCTAGCCGACTCTTGCAACAAAAAATATATTAACGATACTGAGAGATCAATTATTTTAAATCCAAAATTATTTTGGAAATACACGAACTCATCGCGTGAAAACGCTGGCATCCCGAACCGAATGGATTTAATTGGAGTAACAGCTGACACCAGCAAAGATGTATCTGAACTATTTGCAGATTTTTTTTAATCGGTCTATTCCGAGCCAAGTAACAATGTACCGCATTTTAGCTTCGCTGAATCTGTTGACTTCTCAAACGTAGTTATAAGTAGGGACGAGATTAAAGAAAAGCTTATCAGTCTTGATGTCAATAAAGGGGCGGGATCTGATGGCGTGCCTCCCTCTCTCCTGAAATCCTGCTGCTCTACATTTTTACAACCATTGTTTCTCTTGTTTAACAAGTCTCTCGCGGAAGGTTATTTTCCGGTTGAGTGAAAAAAAGGGTATAGTGATTCCCACCCACAAAGATGGAAACCGAAATGAAGTTAAAAACTACCGGCCCATAACCCTACTTAATGCTATTCCGAAAATCTTTGAAAATATAATTAGCGACAGATTATACCTTGCGTCAGCGAATACCATTATCGAGGATCAGCACGGCCTCAGAAGGGGAAGATCAGCTACCACAAATCTATGCGTTTATACGCACTACCTCATTAATGCGATAGAATCGGGGTTACAGGTCGACGTCATATATACAGATTTCTCGAAAGCATTCGACAAGGTAGATCATGCCATCCTTGTGGCAAAGCTTGGAGCTCTGGGGGTCGCATGTAAAATGCTCTTATGGCTGGCAAGCTATCTTAGTGATAGGTGGCAGTCAGTTCGTGTTAATAATGTTTAACTTTTCAAGCCACTTCCGGAGTTCCAGAGGGATCGCACCTTGGCCCTCTCCTCTTCCTTCTCCATGCAGTCTTGGTGCACTCAAAATGGGATGCAATTTAACGTAAAGAAGTGCTCGGTTATAACTTTCTCAAAAAGCAATTCTGCCCAAACTTTTCAGTACAATATAGCAGGAGAAGAACTTCTGAGGGTTACTGAGGTGCACGACCTGGGGATCTTCCTAGATGATGTTCTAATACTAAATGTCCAAGCATCTCATGCAATAAATAAAGCTCTCAGATCCCTTGACTTTGTCACAAGAAATGCATTAAAATTCAAAAACCCGATCACACTAAAAACGTTGTATTTCTCGCTGGTAGGGCCGATCTTAGAGTTCGCCTCAGTTGTCTGGACACCAACCTATTGCAACTATGTTATTAGACTCGAACGTGTGCAAAATCGATTTTTACGATTTGCGGCTAGGCAACTGGGTATGCCGATGAACAGAAAAAAATCATGACTACAGCAGTATAAGAACACTACTAAACATACCACGAATCTCAGCGCGATTTCTGTTTGCCGACATGTACTTTTTGTATAATATCCTAAACAATCACATAGATTGCTCAAGTTTGCGACGTGAGATATACATATGTACGCCACCGAAATCTCTAAGAAATACAAATCTGTTTATGGTACCCTACCACCGCACTAACTACAGGGCAGACTCTGCTTTAACGAGAATATGCAGAGAAGCTAATCAGGAATGTAATGAACTAGACTTCTTTGAAACTTCAGCGACGCGATTCAAAAATGAACTTCGTAAAATAGCTTATTATACCGAAAACAACGCGGCCTAAGCATAGTGTCATTTTACGTAAATACCTAATATGAAGAAACACTACGACTGTAACTAAAGGGCTTTGCCCGTACACTGTTAAATAAATAGAAAATAAATAAAAAAAACCCTTAAAAACCTTTTTTCAAAATCTTCCATAATCTACATTTTGCTTTAAATTCCTTGAAATCGTTCCAGGTTTTAAATTATTTTCGAAATTTTTGCAAAACTTTTCAATATCTTCTAAATGAGTAGCATTTTTTCTAAAAAAAATTTAAATTCTGCAAAATGACTTGAAATCTTTCAAAATTCTTAAAAACCTTTTTTCAAAATCTTCCAAAATCTACATTTTGTTTTAAATTCCTTGAAATCGTTCCAGGTATTAAATTATTTTTAAATTTTTTCAAAACTTCTCAATATCTTCTAAATGAATAGCATTTTTTCTAAAAAAAAATTTAAATTCTGCAAAACGACTTGAAATCTTTTAAAATTCTTTAAAATCTTCCAAAATCTACATTTTGTTTTAAATTCTTTGAAATCGTTCCAGGTTTTAAATTATTTTTGAAATTTTTGCAAAACTTTTCAATATCTTCCAAATGAGTAGCATTTTTTCTAAAAAAAAATTTAAATTCTGCAAAACGACTTGAAATCTTTCAAAATTCTTAAAAAACCTTCTTTTAAAATCTTCCAAAATCTACATTTTGTTTTAAATTTCTTTAAATCGTTCCAGGTTTTAAATTATTTTTTAAATTTTTTCAAAACTTCTCAATTATTTTTAAATAAGTAGAATTTCTCCTCAATTTTTTTTCGAAATTCTGCAAAATGAAAAAATTGCATTAAGATTATTAAAAAAAATTAAATATCGTTCAAATTTTCCCAGAAATGTTAACATAACTTTTTTATCCTCTTGAAATCTTTCAAAATTCTGAAAAACCTTTTTTCAAAATCTTCAAAAATCTAGATTTTGTTTCAAATTTTTTGAAATCGTTCCATGTTTTTAATTATGTTTGAAATTGTTTCAAAAATGTTCAATATATATTTTAAAATGAGTAGAATTTAGCCTACAAAAAATTTTAAATTCTGCAAAATGAAGAAATAGCCTTAAAATCTTCCACAAACTTTTCTGACAATTTTGCAATTTTTTCGAAATGTTTTTAAACCTCGTTCAATTTCATTTGGAAAAGTTTTTCATTCTCTTGAAACCTTTCATTCTGATAAAGATTCTAAAGTTTTTCTTGGAAATCTTTAAAAATCGATTTTTTTCAATTTTATGAAATCGACATTTTGTTTAAAATTTTATGAAATCTTTATTAAACTTATTAATATTTCTTAAACAAACACACATTTTTTGTAAAATGTTGTAAACGTACAGTATTGAAAAATGTTGCTTTAACACTTTCTACGTTATTTTTCGAAATTTTAGAGAATCATTTTTAAATATTCTCTTACAACATGATTAAACATTATTTAAATTTTACCAGGAATTATAAGCAAACTTTTTTATTTTCTTGAAACCATCAAAATTCGTAATGCAAACTGTTCGGCGAAATTGTCGGCAAAATTCTCTCCATTATTCTCCATTATTCTCCATTATTATTCATTTGAGGCGCCTGGGTCTCTTAGCTTGAACTAATCTCGTATCGAAACCTTTGTCACGTTTCTTTGCGAAGTCTGCGAGCAATTTTTCCATAAACGTTCCCTTGGCAATGTCTGGACTGGCTGCTCTGTATAGTGTAATTTCTTATCAAAGCTTTCGCTCAACAAGTAGACACAATTTTTTATCACTGCCGCTGGGAAAATTTTTTCGCAGACTTCGCAAAGAAACGTGACAAAGGTTTCGATACGAGATCAGTTCAAGCTAAGAGACCCAGGCTTATACTAGCTTATACTACCCAGGCTTATGTTACGGGCTTGGAAAAATTACTTGCAAATTTCGCAAAGAAACGTAACAAAGGTTTCGATACGAGATCAGTTCAAGCTTGTGGAAAAATTGTGGTGGAAAAATTACTCGCAGACTTCGCAAAGAAACGTGACAAAGGTTTCGATACGAGATCAGTTCAAGCCAGGAAGGAAGTACTGCCACGTTGGAAGGCTGTCCCACTAAGTCGGATGGACGTTACATCTTTTGCGGAGGAAAGACATAAGCTTTAGGTTGTTTCTGAAGAAGTTTCCAGAAATATTCAACTGTTCACTTTGGACAACAATAATTTTGTTGCCTTCAAGAGCTTTTTGGCGATGATGGCTTCCATGATGATGGCTTGGAAAAATTCCTTGCAAATTTCGCAAAGAAACGTAACAAATGTTTCGATACGAGATCAGTTCAAGCTAAGAAGACCCAGGCGCCTCAAATGAGGGGAGCAGCTCAGCTATTTACAAGTCCACGAGTGGGCTTGCAAGTTCATGCCAAGGGAACGGGCTTGGAAAAATTTCTTGCAAATTTCGCAAAGAAACGTGACAAAGGTTTCGATACGAGATCAGTTCAAGCTAAGAAGCTAAGATAAAATTTCAGTCTAAAAAACTGTTCGGCGAAATTTTCGGCGAAATTCTCTCCATTATTCTCGTGCATCACATCTGCCTAAAAGTACAGCCAGCGCCACCCTCGGCTGTATTTAATAACGTAATTTCCACCATACACGACGACATGAAACGACCCACATTCCAGATCAGAGACAAAGAGTAGGAGACCGAGGTGACCGCAACAATGAATTTTTGATCGCCATTGATTATGTTATTATGATGGTGGACTCCCATGGCAGATGAAAGCAATGGGTGAAAGCAGAAACTCATGAGAGAGAAAGAGACAAAAAGATCTATCCGTCTCTTTCACTCTCACGAGTTTCTGCTTTCATCCACTGCTTTCATCTGCCATGGGAGTCCACACACTTTTAAGAGGAGAG
>CAKNWT010193936.1:0-17817 GCA_932066315.1 Andricus coriarius
TCTGTTTCAGCCTAAAGAATAATGTATTTTGTTCATTAAAAAAAATTGGCAAGTACGAGAACCTAACATAAGGTATTCAAAATGTAAAAAATTGAAAAAAGAACATATTGTACTTATTACTGCGGTTGAAAAAAGACCGTGTACGTATTACTGCAAACTGAGGTACCTATTTCTGCGGATTTAAATTTTATTTATTTACGAGCATATAAATCATAAATGAACAATTTTATGTTAAATATCTCTGAAATAAATAACTTTTTTATTTAAAAAAATGCATTTGTTGATAAGCCGTTTTTTCCCAAATATAATTTAACCACAAAAGAAATATAATTTCGCAAGTTACAGGAAATCCTCGATTGGCACAAATGAAAATCCACTTCACAAGACTCTCTTCTTCTTTAGATAAAATGGTATTCGGCCTAGGGTTTTTGTCTGCATATTTTCTTTTACAATGGGCTCTTATTTTTTATTCTTTATACGGCAAGCGCAGCAAATTTTATTTTCGGTAAGAATATCTTTTTAAAGATTTCATTTTAGTTTTTGGCTTCCTCTTTGGTTCCTTCTTTTTCACTTTTTTCAATGTAACCACCGTTTAACAACAAATTAAATCAAAAATATTAACCTATCATTTCAATCAAAAACTTAAAGCGAAGGTTAGGTTCACATGTTGATAGCACCGCAGTATTAGGTACATATGGCTTGAATTTCGGACCGCAGTAATGAGCGCCACCGTAATAAATGTGTACCTATTGCTGCGGGCTTGATTTTTTAATTAATGAAACAATTTGCATGTTTTTAAATGTTGATTATATTCAAATAAGTATTATGATTCAAAAAAATCATTCCTCTACTGCGTACAAGGTTATGCAATAAATCTAAAGCTGACTAAAGGACAGTACTCCGGTAACTGAAATAGAAGCAAAATGGTGGATTTTTCAAGTTATATGAATGTTTTTTTTTAAATATTTATTAAGCATATATAACTAATTTAGCGATATTTTTGGCTTTTGTTATACAGTAGAGTAAATTCTTATTGATTTTAGGAATTTTTTGCTGTCGAAAAAATTATTTGTACTCAGCTTATTCTGATTAGGCGAAAAAAACGCAGTGATAGGTACACCTGCAGTAATTGGTACACTTACCCTACATTCAGGTATCAATGGGCCTCGGGAGTTGGAATACGTAAAAATGACAGTTTTTAATTTTGTACACTAAGATCCCCTAACAAATTTAAAAATCTGAAAAAATTTACAATAATGGCTCTTTGGGTGACTATTCTGTGTTAAAAAACTGAGTTAGTACTTGAGTTTCATCACACAAAAAAAAAATTTGAAATTTTGTTTGAGTTAAAAATTATGCACGTTGAGAATGGCCGAAATAAGCACTGTGAATATTTTCAGAATTTTTCTAACGATAGAAACAAAGAAAAAAAAAATAAATAAAATGGACCTTACCCCCTCAAACTCATCCAATACGGCGACTAACGGTTTGAAATTATGGAATAAAATTTTGTTGATTGTATGCTTTCAAATGGCTGACTCAACATTGGATTCCCTTTGGGGTAATTTTTTGCATGGTTACCCGGCTATGACCTTTGCACCTTAACATTTTTTAAACCCATCTTCTCATAATATGTCTCAAATAAAAAAATAATGAATATATTTTTTATATATTATATTATTATATAATATATTTGCTTTTTCAGCAAAAAAGGCATAGCCGAGATTTTGTCACGAATGTTCAAGCGGTTCCATAGCGCAAATGGCTAAGACATCGGGTAGGTACATATGGGTTAGGTAGTTTAGGTAGGTTCGAATCCCCAGGGTGTGCGATATTTCAACGGGTTTAAGCGTGCGATTATATGTGCAGGGGACCGTGCGTGAAATTCTGGATTATTTAAAATATAAACTAAGTGCAGCAATAATACAAAAACATTTTTTTGTCACATATCGTTGTAACACTGTTACGTAATTGTTACAATAACTGCCAAAACGTTGTAACACCGTCATGGAATTGTTACGTATCTATTACAGAAAAAATTTACATCGTCAAATTTATGGTCTAAGTATGTTACAATCCTATTACAGAACCTGTTCTCTTGTGTTCTAGAACTGTTACATCACAATTATACCACAGTTTCCGCTGGGCACTGGGATATCACATTCGATCCCATTTATCTCCCAGGTTATCCCAGGGATATCTTAGGGATAACCCTTCGGATATCCCACGAAACGGAAATTGGGATATCCCCAGGATATCCCTGGGATATTTCTGGGATATTCAAATGTCCTAAGTAAGATAGAGAAAAAAAATTATATCGTACTTGGGACATTTGAATATCGCCGAAACGTCCCAGGGATATCCCAATTTCAGCTTTGCGGGATATCCGACGGGCTAATACAAAATTCTCAAAATAAATAATTTAAAAATTTTTTAATTTGAAAATTCCCGGACTTGGAGCTACCAAAGTGCTACTGATCACTAGCGACCTCAACGACAGAAAATGTCCCCGTTTGCTTACACTTTTTGCACATAGGGTTCGCATCTAGGTGCTCGACCAATCAGACTGTTTATAAACCAACAAGGTACCGAGAATCGTAGAGGGAAGGAACCTTCCCTCTACGCTAGAACTAACTCCTATGACAAATATTAATTCCACGGTTAATTAATAATCGCTGGTTCGCGAAAAGGCACCCTAAAAATAAACATTAAAAAATTTCCTAACAATATGTAATAAAAAACGATAAATCCGCATACAATTAAAAAATAATACCGGTTTTAGGCCCTGGGTACATTAAAAAACATCCACATCCCTGCACATAGCGTCTGGTTTCGAGACCAAACTGCCTGATGGACTGGCGAAGGGGGGGGAGCAGAAAGTTTCCTGCGTTACGTTTTGTGAACCCCGCTTGTACGACTGACGACTGACGACTCGGTTCTATTGATTTTGTCGTGTACGTCTATCCCGCAACTGGAACCGGAAAATAATTGTTTACTTCAATTTTTCTCGCCGATTTTCACCGTTGACGATCATCCTTCAATCGAAGAATTATTCTCATACACCGTAAGTCGATTTTCCCTAATTTCGCGACGAAATTACGATTTTTTCGAGCAATGCTTGCTCGTTACTCCGAAATGCTTCCTTTCGGCGTTCCGTCCATTTCAGAACGCCGTGTCACTTTCCTAATATTGTACAGCTCATCCGTTATTTTATTGCGTGCCGAATAGTATTTGCCATCTCTCGGATCGTAACTTCGATTTATTTCAGTCGAGCACAATTAATGCTGAAAAAATATATATATTGGGGAAAAAATAATTACATCTACGCATTTCCAACTCCAAAGATTGTAATAATAATGATAATATAGAAAAGACAAAAGACCAATATGCGTTATATTTAAATTCGAAAGTTTCTGTAATCGTTTTTTCTTATTTACAAAGCTTTTTCTTGAAATTCATTGAGTCACTCCAAAAAATAGAAAAATCTCCCGAAATTACATGAGGCGTGAATTTATAGGGCGTGTTTTCCATTGAAAACGACGATTGATAATCTACTAGTCTTTAGTAAATAGGAGATTGTAGATTTGTAGTACACTTTGAACTTCGGAGTTGTATGAGGAAAAAAATAGTGGGCGTAAGAATGCGAGTTTGTAGGCGAGGTTAATTAAATAATTAAGATCCATTTTGATTCACTGTCCAAAATTTCCAAACGACGCTTCGTGCTTCGCCTCGACCTTGAATTTCCAACTTCGAGAAAATTGTATGCAAGAAAGTCAACCTTTTTTTTTTATTATTACTGCGTTTTTTATATGCAGACTCCACTAATTTTGACTTTACGTTGCGATTTTCTACGATTTAATTGAAATTGTGTTTTTTTGAGACCAGGGTTGCAACAAAAAGGACCAATTCATTCTGTTTTAATTTATTGATTTCCGGTTTTCGAGTTTCTTGTTTATTTGTATTCGTGGAATATTTTATTTATAATTATTTTTATTTATTCGCTTTTATTTTGATGACCATTTTAAGATGCTCATTTTGAAATTTTAAATAGCAGGTTAACCTTTTTTTTAATAGAAAGTTATTTATTTAATATAAAATTCTTTAATTTAAAAAGTGAAAACTGCAATGTTTTTAAAATAGCTTTGTATAGATATAAAATGGAATTAAAGTAGAAAGTTTTGAATTGGAATGTAAAATTGATAGATTTTATCATTTTATTCGGCTGCGTCTAGTCCCGAATTTCGGGACGAGACACTTCGATTTTATTCACTAAAATGAAAGCTTGTCAGCAACTCACTGATTAATTATGCTAGGATGAAGAAGTCAACTAATTGCAATTACAAACCTATTTTCGCAATATTGAAAACATAATATATACAGAAGAAATATTTGCTTAGTTTGAATTTTTATATTCATTTCATTATTTAATAGTAATTTTAGATTTACAAAATTAAAATCATTTAAAAAATGTTATGTTTATTGAAATGTAAATTTTCTATGTAATCTTGAGAAAAAGTTAAAAAAATAATTTTGTTAATTATCAACATTTCTTTGAAAGAATATAAAGGCTCCTTTCCTAATTTATGTTTTAATATCTCCAGTACAAATTTCTGCAACCCTGGCGAATAAAAGGCCACGATTCCTGAAACAGCGAACTGTAAACAACTTTCAAAATTCAAAACATTTACGCTTCGATTATTTGTCTCAATCCAATTCTTGTCTCCATCATTGCTATTGATTACTGAAATTTTTTACAAAGTTCATCAAGAAAATTAAGCAACGCTCCATAAAATAAGATAAACCTAGAAACACGAAACTACGAACAATATTACGCATATTTCCTGTAAACTTCAGAAGCAATTATCAAAGGCAAATTATTTACGCTTCGTTTTATTGCTTCAAATCCGAGTCTTGTAGTAAATAATTGGTTAACTTTTCTAAACTTCATAAACAAATTCAGCAACGCCCGTAAAGTAAGACAAATCCAGAAACACGAAACTACGAACAATATTACGCATATTTCCTGTAAACTTCAAAAGCATGAAAAGAGAAATTATATTCTTCAGTCTTATTGTACTCATTTCGTTAAAACATTTTTTTCTGTGGGTGCTACAATTTATTGTTTTTTTCCATCGAATTTTAATCTAGAAGCATACTTTATAAATTGAAAATGATTAAAATTATTTCAGTTTTTTTAATAACGTATTTATTTGGACAAGAGCTTTGAGCCGTTTTCCAAAGATTTTTGTAATGCTAGTTACAAATAGTTGAAGCCTCGGCAGAGATAGCGTATCAACAAAATTCTGTTTTTCCGGAATATTGGTTCAAACTGTGGGTTTATGTTGATACACTTTGTTATGTGACATAGTTTATTTTGTAGCGTATGTACTGCGATATAGAACCGAAAATCCTTGGACACGAATCTCTTGTCATGCTATAAACGTAGTTTTAAATAAAATTGGGTTTGTTGGTACGTTATATCTGTCGAGGCTTAATTTCTTTAATAAGATTGAAGGCAACGATTTTTATGTGAGGAAAACTCTAGGGCAAATTCATTTTTATTTATTTGATTAAAAATCGGGAAATTTGTTGTACTTTTTTATTTTAGGAATGTTTGATGTTTAGAAACAAAATATAATTCAGTTCCGTTTGAAAAAATTATGTTACATTGTCTCACATTTAACTTTTATGATATCTTTTTAATGAATTACATACTTATTGTTACGTTGAAACACGTGGTTAAAGCGAAGCATATTTTTTCATTATGCAACAAAAAAACTAGATTTTTTAAAATTTTACTTGACCTGTAGTAAAATTTCGATTCTTCTTTTTCCGTGTAAAATTTTGTTAAATCCACTTGATTTCCATTTTATTTGAAACTTAAAAGGATATTCTTTATCATCTTCAATTTTTAATTAGATAGTTCAAATCTCGATTTCTTGATCATAATCTAATATCCAATCATCGAAAATGGAAAAATAATAATGAATTTTTTAAGAAAATACTACCTCAACCAACAACGGTACAACGAAAACTGTCCAACTCTTAATACGCCTGTATGGTACCTCTTTGACCTTGACAACAGCGCCACCTGACATACGAACTACTGGGTTTCTAAAAGTTATTAGAGCGATGTGACTGAAAAAGAGCAGTAAATATCAATTCATTTTAATCAAAAATATTATACTAAAGTCTAAAATGAATTGTTTACAATAAGATTCCTTGTTAAAATTGAATTCAAATTCAAATTTCTTCCCAATAGTTCAAAATTGGTGGCGCTGTCGTAGCTACCCAACAGGCGTATTCTTGCAAAGGTTTCTCATGATTTCTAAGGCCACCAAATAATTAAATTTGTTTTAATTAGCTAAATAGTGAACATTTTTCTGAAAATTAAAAACTTAGTTTTTTCGATAAATATGCGAGATACGAGAAAGAGTCCAAGGGGAAAGTTGTTCGTTTTTAAAAGTGTCCTACAAAAAGTTCCTCTTATTTTTCGACATTTTGAACTGTAACTATTTTAAAATATTTATTTTCCTTTCTGGCTCATAAAGTACGTATGAGTCATTTGTTTATAACCCTCAGACAGAGAGAATGTTTGTTATATTGATTTTCTTTACTTTGTGAAGTATTTTTCAAATCATCTTTTTCTTTTTTGCAATTTTCAAAAATGGGTGTTTTAATAAAAAATAACGTGATCAATGTTCTGCCTGCAGACCAAAAAAGTTACTGTTTAGCAAATAATCACATTTTTTAAATACTAAAAAAACAGTTTGATATAATCGAAAAAGTTTTGTTCGAGCATTTGGAAATTATGACAAACCACTCATAAGAATTGAAAAAAAATGTGTTGCATTATTCTGAAAAATACCTAATTTTCAAAACAAAATTTACCCGTTTTTTTGTTGTAATTAAAAAAAAATGGTTCCCAATCCTAAACGGACAAAACATATACATTTTTTCAAAGTTATACATGGTTTTATTTCATTAACATCACGCTTTAAAAATGTAACCTTCAAAATATATCAATTAAAATGCGTGTATTTTGTGGTAAAATGTTCAATGATTCGTTCAATGTTTTTTTCGCTTCTCATTCATGCCATAAGTGCGAGTGAGGCACTAGTAGATGACGCATACGAGCGTCTTTCTCCCACTCGTGGATATGACTGGTATAATTTGGCCTTACTGTATCAAACACTTCTCAATAAAAATCGTTCGAGGAAACAAATCTCCAAATTTGTAGCACCCATTGAAAAATGAACAATATTGGGTGTCCCTAATTCAAATCTTTTACAAAAATGACAACCCAAACACGACAAAACATCAAAAGTACTACCGCAATTTCTTGTTCTTGTATCCTACTATCCAAAAAACTGCATATATATATCTTTACAAAAATTGTACATCGATACAGCGGATGTTATCTTGACAAAATCGACGTTTTCAGGTGAAAAATGACTCCGGAAGGTTACACACGAGTCTACGTCGGCGGTCTAAACGAGTCGATCAAGAAGGAAGACTTGCAGAATGAATTCGAGAAATTCGGCAAGCTGAACAAGGTCTGGGTGGCGTTCAATCCTCCAGGCTTTGCCTTCATCGAGTTCCTGAACATGGATGAGGCCGAGATGGCCTGCAGTAACATGAATGGATCCGAGATTCTCGGCGCCAAGTTGAGAGTAGAGATATCTCGTGGTCGAGGTCGCGGGGGCAGGGGAGGTTCAGGAGGAGGAGGAGGAGGCGGCGGAGGTTACCGAGGTGGCTCCAGAGGGTTCAATTCCCGAGGAAGCAGTGGCGGTGGTGGTTATAGGGGCAGCAGCGGGTACGGAGGTGGCGGCGGCGATCAAGGTGGATATTACGCAGGCAGGGGAGGCTCCAATAGGTCTCGAGGTCGCTACGGAGAAGACTATTCCAACAGTGGTTATTCCACTCGCGACCCCTATTCACAAGACAGCTATGGTGCTGGTGGCGGAGCCAGCACCGACTACTACAAGGATTCCGGCTCCTCGAGGTATCGCAGCCGATCTCCTGCTGCACGTAGCAGGTACAACAGTAACCTAATCACTGTAAAGTTGCTCTAATTCTCCTCTTCGGTACAACTTCTCTTTCTCTATTTGCCCAACGGAGCTCTCATATCGAATCAACCAACCAAATAATTCGCGATTCTTCGATCTTGAAACAAAAAAAAAAACCATGCCCCTTGGATAAAGTCAACCCCTTGGATTAAATAACGCCCCCTTGGATCAAGTAGTTCAAGTCCCTTCTCATATTGGATAAATGAAATCCCCTTGGAATAAAAATAAAAAAATATATATATATATGAAAAAAGACTTGTCCCTTATAACACAACGAATAGAATCGCTTAATGCATGGACGGCCATTATTTATTCGAGCATTATGAGAGAAGTAACCCTGTTTATGCATGGACACTTTGACCACCAACTCGCGGACTTTCCGCGCAGCTGGAGCGGTTTAAGAGCTCAAGACTGATGAAAATAATGTGAAAAACTCTTTTGCCCTTCCATGTTCACAGTCATCGTCATCTGCGCGAATGCACGTAAAACAACTTCAAAGCTACGTTCCCAATACGAAGTGCGGGGCCAATCAACCCGCCTCGACGACTACTCTGTCCAATCTTCGCAGCGACGTGTACATAATAATTACTATACTACTATTACTATTACGACTTACGCTAATGCATTCTTCCCCATCGTATGATCTGGATATCTGGTTTACAGGATGCTCACGTTGCCAATTGACGTCCCTTGTTTTTTCAGTGTTGTCTCACGCTCAGTCAAGTATCACTAAGTTTTACCGCTGCTGATAAAATCAGGAAAAACTCGAAATTTCACACAAAAATGGTATTTGCTCGTAATTTTGAATCGCGCATGTGTTTTGATCTCACATGCGCACAGCTATCGATATACCAGTTGTGCTTTACATCGAGAGTTTCTTCTAGTTAAGTACAGTTTTATTTTCAAATTAAAAAATTCCGTTTCAAAAAAATAAAAGTTGGTTCAAAGCTCAGTTTGACTTAGTTAAAAAAGTAAAAAGTAAAGCTTATTTTTTCACTTTTGCCTTTTTTTTAGTGACCATTTTGTACGAAAAGTGAGAAAAGTTTGGTACTACGTGCAATCTGTAGGCCATGTTACGCATTTACGAGAGTAATAGTATCTCAAGAAAAAAATAGATAAAAAATGAGAAAAGATTTAATCGTCTTTGAAATTTGTTTTTACCCCTTTCACGATCGTACGAAGGCAAAAGAAACTTACTTATTCTGGCAACAATGTTATTTATCTCAATTGTAAATTAATTGGAATTGAAGACATTAAATATCTTGCGCTCATTATTGCCCGCCACCCTGCCTGCTTGTCTGCCTGTCCGCCTTCAAACCTCTGCTTGCTTGTGTATTGTGCTGTCAAATTTCAAAAATTTAAATTCAAACCCATAAGAATAGAAGAAAAAAATAGAGACAACTTTAATAAAATTTAAAAAATTAAAATTAGGGAGATTAGATAAAAAAAATTAGAAATAGAGAAAAAGAATAGATATTTTGTTGAGCTCGAAAAAATTAACTGTTCGCGTGTTAGTTAGATCTTCACTCATTTGTTACATTCTCTTTTTTTTTTGTAATTTATATATTTTTTCACACCTGGCTATACCCAAATTCACACCATGCGTTTCTGATTCGAGGAAATAGGAAAGGAACTTTATATTGAATTTAAAAGTGCCAGGTTTCGTTTAATTTAATCAGTTACTTATGTAGTAGATTTCGAGTAGATTGAATTTCCGTTGCCAGAGATGGGCAGTATTTTAGATACATATATTTAAAAGCATTTCACCCTCCGATTCCCCGTAATTCAACTCTCGGAGCCTCTCCTGTTGACGAAATAATGTTTTGCAAATATTTAATCAGTATCAAGATTAATTAGATCAATTGATTAATCGGGAGGGCAATCGGAGGGTCAAATAAGATAAGTGTTTAAATACATTATGTAAATACGTGATGTACAAGTAGTTTGTATTTAAATACTCGAAATACTGTATTTTGTATTTGTTAAGAACATTTTTTAAGATACCTTTAAAATAAAGACATTATTATTATTGCGTCTTATTTTTCGTCTTAAATTTTTTGTAAATTGCTCGACATTTTTTTTTTACTTTATTTTTCGTTTTGCCCTGCACGTTTTCTTCAACGGTTGAGGATTGGTTGTTAAATTTAGAAAATATATTTCACTTATCTACTCTAGTACTCTGTAATAGGATGCCGTAGAAATACTGAATTTAATCGAATCATTTGATGAGCTGAGCCGAGGAATTATAAGTTTAATCTACAAGTCAGACTGCATTTCTTTACTTTGATGCGTTTCTGCGATTCAGACGTAAAATCTTTTTAATTAATATGTAAAACTTTTCAAATATACACATAAGTTTTACCTAAAAATATTTTTCAAACGTTTAAAAAAATTGCAATTCGCACCATTTTTTTATTTCTAATTTTTTATTGTTTGCTACTAAAAAGCATACCTACAAAATATTTTGGCTCATATGAAAAATTATTTCAAATTTGCATTTAAAGGCCGTTTTGAAAAATTACAAATGTTTCTTGCAAGTAATTAATAAATATTTTTTACAGGAATTTAAGAAAATGTATCATTTTGTACAAGTATGATAATATCTTGTACAGTAAATAAAAAATATCTTGTTTTTTTATCAAAAAAATTACAAGTTAATATTTTTTGTTGTAAAAAAAGTTATATGTTCATTTTACTTTTAAAAATATTATCGTACTCGTAAGAAATATTAAATTGAAATATTCGTGCAGTTATTTCTTTATTTTATTTTAAAAAGTATCCTTTTGTAATATTGGAACGATTAAAAAAAAGATATCATTTTTGTTTATGTCAAGACCACAAGTTTTTTTGCTGGGCTCAAATGATTCAATTAATTTCAGCATTTCTACTCCGCCCTACCTTGGAAATATTAGCAACTGTCTGTTTTTATGAACTTATCTTGAATGAGAAAAATTTTTAATCTGCAACATTTAAGCAATTCAGATAACTTTTTTTTTTTTTTGAAATTACAATTTACATGGACGGTGTTATATCGACAAATCTCAATAAGTATTTTGTATTTAAATACATTTTTTCTTAACATTTTTTATCCCTGTCTGTTGTGATTTTTATTTTAAATTTATTATATTTTCTCTTGTACCTAATGTTCATTGTAAATTCCTGCTTCTCGACAATTTTATTTTGCGTTCCACTTCTGTTCCTAATTTCCATCGAATTCCAAAACTCAAGCGAGGTGTGAATACGGGTAAGAAAAGTGTTTGTAAATCTCTAGACAATTACTCCCTTTTCAATTTATCAAGTTTATACCATTTTCTTCTGTAACAAATACAAATATGAAAAAGTATTCATCTTTCTTCGAGCATTATACAAGCACACCTCCAAAAGTTGGAATATTTTTTATATTCATCATCGTCTGTTACCAAAATTAGTCATCGATTCAAGAAAAATCGCAGGAAGGACGAATGGAAATTGAGAAAATCCTTCTGCAGTGAGTTTCATTATACATTAAAATTGCAAAATTATGTTTAAAAAATGATTTAAGTATATTCATTTCAAAAGGATTTTCTGTTGATAAGCGACAACGGACTCTCAACGTAAGTATACATTTGAGTGAAATGAGCTAAAAATTAAAAAATAACATCGAAAGTAACGACCAACAGAATATTTGTTAGATTATAAAAAGTGTTTATTTTGAACCGCGTATACAAAATCGGTTTATTTGATTCTGGCCAATAATGCAGATCTGCGTTCCGTGTTTTGGAAAAGTGCTCTGATAAGTCGCTTCACCTGATCGGCGGTAAATTCGTGAGCAAGTGGCCCCTTGGAATTCGCCCAGCGATTCTCGATTTCCGTCAAGGAAGCACCCAGTACAATAATCAATTCCGTTAGTTTTCTCCAGTTCCGCACGTGCCTTTGAATTGTTTCGGGTTCCTGAAAAATTTCAAGATTTTCCAAAACATGTGCGTATTTTAATTTGTCTAAGTTTCTTATTTTTACAGGAATTTTCAGGGAGAGCGTACTACTATTTTAATGTATGATCTATTCAATAAAGACGACGGCTGTGATTATTAGAAATTTGAAGTTAGTTTTTTGGAATTTTAGACATTAGAAATCCTTAGAAAGTGAAATTATTAACCTACAGTTTAAGGTAAACGTCCCAGTAATCGTGGCACTAATTTTCTTACTTTTTATTTAATTTGAATGCATTTAAAGTCCATTTGCTACTATAAATGCTAAAAATAAATAGGTTTTATGAATGTTATACCATTAAGGGGTAGCGTGACTCATTCGGTGAGTTGCTGATAAATCTCTCTAGCGATCACCCCAATAGAAGACCCTCAAAAAGTGATCATGCAAAGCTCCCCCACTGGGGCCCATTAGTATCCAACTTTTAACATATTTTTAACAATACATTCAAATGACAACCAATTTTTACGATTTTTGGGATATTTACCTTAAGTTGAAGTACTTTTTTTTCAGGAACTTTGCTTACTTACGGGAAATATTGAAGGTGTTCGTTTAACAATCATATTTAAAAGAGCTACCAATTCAGTTGCTAAATCTGCTGGAATGTCCTCGACAGCAGTAACTTTCGTTATCAAATCTTCTACCATTGAATTTGCAATATAGCCTAAAAATTAAAATCATTAATAGTAATAATTTTCCGTTCGCAGTGATGTTTTTGGTTTTAAGATTGGTTTTCTATCACAATGTGACAGTGTATGTTATATCGATGTTTCAATAATTATAGGTAATTGACTACAAAACTGACTCAAGTCGTTTCACTTATAAAAACAATGAAGAGTTATAAATTCACTGCGTCGGCAATTTCTGTACGCTAATTTAGTGTTTAAAAAATAGAGTATTCTCCAATAGTATTGTGTAATTTATCATTCAAAGCTTCTAAAATTAATAACTGTAAATTCAAGTATAATTAATTAAATTAATCATTTCGCATTGTGCGTATGTGACAAGTGAATCCTTCCAGATTGTAGATAAAATTTTAAATAAATTAAATCATTGCAAATTGAATAATTGTAAATAAGAATATTAAAACTTGCTAGACTAGGTTCATTTTGTATTCTTTCAATGTAAAATTTTTAATTAAAAGTATAGATACTCACTTTTAAGGTATTATCAGGATAAATACATAGAACCTGTATTGTGTCCTATGGCTTCTCAATTTTAAGAAAGTATCGTAAGAAAAGTTTAACCGCTTAAGTAAACTAAGTATGGTACCATTGTTGATACCCTAGGATAGGATTTAGGTGCCAATTTCAATTATCTCAACTTTTCAATCGTCAACCTCTTATTAATTACACAGACCGTTCACAATGAGCCTTAACCTAAAGATCCTTGAAGTTAGATGATATTTATTGGACTCTGTTTTATGTTGCCATAAAATAACTTTTCAGTAAGAAAAAAAATTCCCAATACAAAATTTTTTTCCAAACTTTAAGCTTTTATTTATTTTTAAAATCATGCCAGCAATATTTAATAATAACCGGTGATTACAAAAATGTTTCAACCACTTTTACTGCGATAAAAAGTTTTTTTTTTTCAAATATACATAACCTCTGTAGAGTATACAGTTCTCATTTTGGAACAAAATTTCATAATATTTTACTCAGCTTTTAAGCAAAACGAAGGCTATTATATTTAAAATCTAGAAATTAAAAAATCAGAATAAAAATATTTTTGAGAAAAAAGCGCTCCCACGATTTTTTTAATTGCATATAAAAATGTCCGCACATCATTCGAGGAGAAAGTTATGCAAAAAAGTTCAGTAATATAATTTTTTAATAACCTTTTGCACTAAAGGAATATATAGATTTTATAGATTCAAGAGTTGTAATTTTACAAAAAAGTTTGTAGAACTGTTTACACTATATTTAATTTATAATAATCCCCGAGTCAAAGGTTTTTTGTGACAATTTTTGTTGTTGACAAACAATATTTAAAATTTTGAAAAAGCGCTCCCACGATTATTATTTTTTTTTGCGCATACTAGGTAACAAAAAATGTTCCACAAAAAGCTTCTTGTATCTTTTTTTAAGTTGAAGTTAGTTGAGGCTCATCTTGCGTTACATATAACATTAATGAATCTATATTCATAATTTGAAAACATTCCAAACAAAATTAATTCATCCTGATAATACCATAATTTTAAAATCTTCCATTTTTATTGATTTCACAATTTAAACCGTTTGAAATTAACAATATTTAATTGAAAGCGTTCAAAATTGAATAACGGGTTTGAATGAAATTCTTCCATAGTTTCCAGAGACACATTTTGTTGTATTTTTAATTTATAATCGTAGTTTTCAATGTTTAAACTATATAAGAAATGACTATTAACCCATTAAGTCCCAACTGGACAAATTTTCACAACGGATTTCAACGCTTGTATTTTCTATGAAGATAAGCGTTTCCGACGTAAAATTTAATAAAATTTCAGAATTTGTGATCAGATTTTTTGAAAAATTTAACTGTCAAAAACTGTGTATGATTTAAAAAAAATTGTTTATGTCAATCTTTCACTTTCATAACATTTAAAATTTAACGTTTGAAGTACAGAAATCGTGTCCTCGAGACGTAAAGTTGAAAATGTAATGATTTAAATAATGAAAAAATAAGTGAAAGCACACAAAATGGCGGCTGGAACGCGGAAAAATCTGTAAAAGCTTATGGAATTTTTTACTCGACAATGGCGGACTTGAGACCAAAATTTTACTGAAGAAAAAGTTCTTAGAATTGATCAAAGAATACACTGAAATTTTTTCAAAATTTAACCATGAAATTTTCAAGTTTACGTCTCGAGAACACGATTTCTGTACTTCAAACGTTAAATTTTAAATGTTATGAAAGTAAAAGATTGACATGAGCAAAATGTTTTTTTAAAAACCATGTTTTTTTTAATTATATACAGTTTTTGACAGTTCAATTTTTCAAAAAATCTGATCATATATTCTGAAAGTTTATTAAATTTGACGTCGGAAACGCTTTTTTTCATATTTTTCACAACTCATTTTCACAGAAAATACAAGCGTTGAAATTCATTGTGAAAATTTGTCCAGTTGGGACTTAATGGGTTAACTTGAATTTTGCTATGTTCTTATATGAAAAAGTCTCAAATATAAATAAAATCGCAATTCATAAATCTTACTAAACTGCAAAACCCGTACATCTTCACAGTGTCATCGTGTCCCACGGTTTTAAGTATAGGTAGAATTTTTGTAAGGTAAGTTTAGCGTGAAAATATTGTCCATAAAAACTAATTCGTTTCTGCTATCTTGGTTAAAAAATTGCAACAAATTAATAAAAAGTTATGTTTTACATGGTTTACGCAATATTTAGTTATCAATTATAAGTTTAAATCATTTTAAAACTTGAACCTATTTTAATTCAAAACCTAAATAATTGTACCTATCTCAAATTTTTCACAGCGAATAAACAATTTGATATAAAACATCAAAATTAAATTAAAAACTGTACCTGGATAAATTTTAATTAATTAAAAAATAAAATTTCTATTATAAATAAAAAATTAAATAAGTGAAAAAAAATGATAACATTCCTATTATTATATAATTAAACATATAAATCATAATTATTAAGACTGCGTCTATAGTCATCCCGAAAAATAGGCGGAACTCGAAAAATATTTAACAACTCGTCCCGAATTTCAGAATGATGATATACTTCGTATTATTAATGGTTTCAGAATCACAATCAATGAAAATCTTTAATATAATACATTTTTAAAAAGAATATTTAAATAATTTCACTATTTTTAAACTATAGCAATATTTAGATAGAAATAAACACTTTCAAAAATGAAGAATTTATAATTAAGTTGTAATTTAAAATCAAATCTTTTACAAGTTTTCGAGTTAAAAATCAGGTCTCTGGAAAAAACAGTGTTCTATTATTTTAAGAATTGAAATGATATCAACAGTCATGTTTGATGAAATCATAAAACCTTATTTTTGGTAAGGAAGTTTAAAACTTACAAAAAATAATTCTTTTAACAATAGTTTTTGTAATTGAATTTTTTTCTTACGGACGCTTCTTTCCAAGTTTTTAAAAAAGGTTAAATTTGAATAAATCATAACTTATTTTTTAAAAGAAAACATTCCCTACAACTTTACTGTTTCCAATTTTGAAAATAAGTAAATAACCTTCAAATATAGTTATTTGATTAAAAAATATTATTTTAAATGTTTAAAGATTGTATGAATGATTTCGGCCATCGAAAAATTGAAATTCAAAATTAGGAATAGTACAGTTGTAAAGAATTTTTTCCCGGAAAAAATAAGATATCATTTATTGAAATTCAACCATTTTTAAATAATTGGTAAGAAGCAATAATAAGAAAAATTTCAATTGCAAAAAAACATTGTTAAAATTATTGTTTTTTGTAAGTTTTAAAATGTTATCATTAAAAATCGTTTTTATTTGAAATTACATAATCAGTAATATTATTTTGATTCATAAAATCATCGAAAAACAATTTTTTCAAAGAAAAGTCGTTTCATGCAAAAAATGTCTGGTTCAAAGAAATGTTTTTTTTTTGCGTCTAATGAAAAATGTTCTTCAATTTAAAATTATTTCCTTAATTTTGAAGTTATTTTTGTTTTGAATTTGGGCTATCCCCGAGGAAAACTGGATTAAGAGCAAAGCTTCCAACATGGGGGCCTAAAAACCTTAATTTCTTATTTTTTTAATTTTTTGACCACTGATTTAAAAACCTCCTATAATCGATAAGCGTATGAAAATATTTTTCCCCGAGTATACGACGGCTCGTTAACATCCATGCCAAGTTTCAACCGACTAGCACAAATATTAAAGGAGCTAAGAGTGGTAAACGACAGACGGACGAACATCCAACCATCGTTATAAGGGTTTCCGACGTAGCCTACAATCCCCTATAAGTGGACCAACTTCAAACTCGGCGCCTTTAAAATTGAAAAACTTTAAATTGAGTGTGCTGAGAAATAAATCAGGGTGTCTAGCGTTTCTTTAAAAAAAAATCAAGGACTTTTCCAGGTTTTCCAGAACAAAAAAGTTCATTTTTCCAGGTACCTTTTTTTACAGTGAAAAAATACTTTTCACGAAATATAGTAGAATTTGTAGGTCTAGTTGTCTAATAGAACTAAAAAAAGTTTCATATGCGAAATTTCTTTTACAGCCCCAAACTCTGATTTTATGGAAAAGTATCCAAATATCCCAAAAATTCCAATCCAATCATTTGTTTCTGTTGATATAATCAAAGTGAGTTCAATTCCGCGTGTGATGAACTTTTTTATTAGAATTGGTTGAAATTGACTGAGTTATCGAATTTTAAAGTGATTTACTCTTAGTTTTCAATGAAATAATTACATGTTTAACCTAAGAAATTAATTTTCAACCAAAAATTTAACTTTTTACCAACAAGGGCGAATTTTCAACGAAACACTTAAATTTTTAAATAAAAAAGATAAATTTTCAACCAGCTAATTAAACTTAAAAATAAAAATAAAATTTTTATCTAAAAATGGAATAGTTAAATCTCCAGTTTAAAAAATTAATTTTACAACAACAAAAAAACGAATTTTTATCAAAGTAGCTAAATTTTCAACCAAAGTGATTTATTTTAAACTAAAATGGTGAATCTTCAACTGAAGTAGTTGCATTTTCAACCGTGGTAGAGATGAATAAATTTTTAACTAAAATTGTGGAATATTCAACTGGAATGCTTAAATTATCA
>CAKNWT010193941.1:0-18945 GCA_932066315.1 Andricus coriarius
AATTTTAAGTAACAATGACTGAAAAAAATAAAAATCAAAGCAAAAAAAAAAGACAAAAATGTTCCTTACAAATGTCAACAAAAAAAACCCACTTACCTCTAATGCATGATAGGTTACTTACTTTCTCCCTATCTCTCTTTACTTACAATTATATTCATAAGTCGGTTATACTACTATTTTTCTGCACAATGTTTCAGAAAAATGGCAGTTCCAATTCGTCACGTCAACGCAACTACCATCGCTAGTCCTATTCAGACTTTAAACGAATTAAGCATCGAATATAATTTTTCACCACCCCAATATAATATGTCTTTTCACCAATTAATGAAAAAATAGTTTTTGTCGCAGATTGTTTTATATATAAAGACAATCAAAAACACATTTGCACTAGCAAAGAAGCCCCTAATAAAAAAGAGGCGAAACATGACGCAGCACGTCAAATATTAGAAATAATATCAGAAAAATATCTCTTAATAGAAGAAAATAACATTAATGTACCAGTACAAATTATACAAGGGCGAAAAATTCTTTATAAATGGGCTGATAATTGCGAAGCCTGCTATCAAAGAGGCCACATATTTAGGCATTGTAAAGGACCCATTAGAAATAAAGAAATGCGTTTAAGATTACAACAATAAAATCACATAGAAAAACGTTGATAAAAACAAACAAAAAAAACACGTCATTTCCGATTTTCAAAATTAGTAACAATTATCACCATTTTTCTATATTTTATACTCGTACTTAATCAATAACTTTTGTATTATTATATTCAAGCATGTTATACTTATAATTAAGTGTCGCTGTCAATTTATGCATATATTCTATACATTTCAAATAAATGTACTTTACGCAATAACAAATGAAAGGACGTAAAACTTCAAAAAAAAATTGCAATTAAACAATTATTATTTTATTGCCTCTACCGAGAAATCGATTATGGTGGTTCTCTTTGATCCCCCCCATAATCGATCTGGGGGCCGAGGTGTCACGTCCAGCGACTATATATATAATAGTTTTTTTCAAACTTGTTCTCGGGTTAAGAAGAACCCGGTTTTCCATCATAGCCACGGACTAAGTCAAGTGACTGATGAGATGATGATATAATTATTTTATTTAATACGATGTATGAACCCATTTGCGATGATCTTGTAGGTACAAAATTAGGAGCATGGTGTAGTTTGCAGTTCGTCTTCTACCACTGTTATGCTTACACCGCGGCCGTGAATGTTGGAGGTGACGACAGTCGCCTCTGGATGCTTTCTTAGAGCTACCATGAATATCGCTATTACTATTATTATTATTATTATTATTGATAATAATCATTATTTGTTAACTAATAATTAATAGATAACAATTGATAACTAATGGTTAATGGTTTATAATAATTAGTGATAATTATTGTTAACTATTAATATTATTACTATTGTTGCTATTGTTTATCCTAATAATCAATTGTAAACATTTATTTGGCGATCATTACTCAATCACCCTAAGCAATCATTATCTTTTTGTCTATTCTCAAATAAACTCTATGTCAAAAATGTACCAACCATGTCAATGACCTCTTTGTGAATGAATCTTAACTTGACCTAGTCATGATCCTTTACTTTACAACTCCAAGTAGCTGCTTCCTCCTAAGGAAGCTTCGAACCTCGAGAAAACACCGATCACTTACACAGAGTCTAGCCCAGCACGGCACCCCATGTTAATCCATGTGTCACGCACACATCCAAAGACTCGACTACTACCCCGGTGGAGAGGAAAGCGATTAGCCATCGCACGGCTATTTAAATTTATAGCAGAGGAAAACTGTCAAACCATCTTCCATGGGACCCAAGGATTCCATAGGACTGAATTCAAGATATAAGTAGCAACCCTCAAACTAAAGCCAGTCTAAAATTGGAACGGAACGACGGCCCTTTTAAATCGAAACCACATTGATCATTATTACCAAGTTATCTCGAAGTTCAGAGTTTGCAGTTCAAAGTTCAACCAGGATTACGTGAAGTGATTTGTTCATCCAGCAAAGGATTAAAACAAACATAGAAATCTTCTAATATAGGTAAGCTAAGAAATAACTTTAATTTATTTTACCAAGTGCTTAAATATAAAAGTAGATATTTCAAGTCAGTTTATTTATTTTAAAGGTGGAGACAAATTAAATCCACAGTATCAAGGAAAAGGAAGGTCTTATGTTAAATTGAAATCAATCAAGTAAAGGTCGACACACTGTATTAAGTATTAATAAAGGAAATCAAATTATTTTAATCAATGTATTTAGCTTGCCCTCATCCCACTTAGCTAGAAATAGTTAAGTAAATAGAGGAACTTTTAATAGGGAAAGTAGGCTTTGTTACTTAATAGAAATTTAGTTGTTTAGGTCTTTAGGACGTAACAATACTAATAAAAATTTGTTGTAAAGTTAATAATTAATGAGTAATTAACAATTAAAGATTAACCAATGGGAAGCATGCGTTAGATGGACGACAATCCTTGTGTCGCTGATGAGGGTGTGTGCGTAAAAGAGGAATTTTAAATTTGCAGTAGGTTGTGAATATTAATGATACAACTTCACACGGCAAATTTTTCATATCTAAAGTTTTTACTGGTTAACAATAATACAAAATTGGAAATTAACAAAAACAAATTTTTGCAAATTTATGTCTAAATTTTGCAAAAAGTTAAATACGTCGAAACTGAAATTTCTGCTGCTCGAATGAAAGACATATGTTATAATTTTGCATTTCAGCTGAAAAAAATTACAGACTAATCATATTGAATCTTTTATAAAAAAATTAGCATTTAACTCAATACAAAAAAACGTGTTTTTTGCACATTTTCAAAAAATGATGAATGAGACTAACTTATTTTTTAAATCTATTTTTTTATTACCTTTTTAACAAAAACTGTACATTAAAAAAATTTGCTTGAAAAATAGTATAATCTACCCAAATAACTACCCAAGTATAAAGAATACCCAAATAACATTGAGTTCACCAATTTCCACCATGCTACCTGAAGTAATACATTATTTACTGAAAATTATGAAAAGTGTAAATAATTTCCAACCTTGGTGGCATTTGTCCTCTTTTTAATTAAATGGCAAGGGTTTGTCGTCAAATCGAGACTTCGTCTGTCGTCTCCTCTTTTTAAAAAAACTACCGAAAATATTTTTAAAACATCAATTTCCATCATGCCAACGGAAGCAATTCATTATTTTCTGAAAATCATAAGAATTGTAAATAATTTTCAACCTCGCTGGCATCTGGCCTAATTTTGAAAATAGGCAACAATTTCCAGTCAAAATAAGACCTTTTTTTTGTCTTCCCTCATCGAAAAACTACCGAAAAAACTTCTAAAACATACATTTCAATCTTGCAACTGAAAGTTATGCATTATTTTTAGAAAGCAAGGAGAAGTTTCAATAATACCCAACGATTCGACGAGTATTCTAAAGGAAAAGATATTTTCTAAGATTTAATATCTCGTCCCACAGTTACCGTGTGAAGTTGCACCATTGATATTCACAACCTCCTGCAAATTTAAAATTCCTCTTTTACGCACACACACTCATCAGCGACACAAGGATTGTCATCCATCTAACGCATGCTTCCCATTGGCTATTCTTTAATTTTTAATTACTCATTAATTATTAACTTTACAACAAATTTTTATTAGTATTTTTAACTGTGTGCCTCAAATAAATCAAGAATGCGTTTCTCGTGTATAAACTGCTGATATATAACCTTGTAATTTAAACAAAAGATGAAAAATCTGATGCTCTACTTCGTGCAGTACGACTTTTTTTATTTTTTCCGTGAAGAAATTGGAGGGCTAAAGGAAGTTTTAAATTAAGCCCTCTTTTAGCCCTGCAAGTCGGAAAAAAGGACTTATGTGCCACTTTGTAAAACTGAAAGAGGACCTAAGTCCAATATAAATCTAAATCTAAATCCGAATAGTATCCGGATGACGTCCCGGACAACACCTGACAAATTCCGCACTCCGAAATTTGTTCGGAATTTTTAGCAGGGTATACAAAGATAACTTTCTGCGTGGTGATAATATAAGAGTCATGACGTCGGGTAATATAGATGTGTACCTTCATCTTAGAGGATTTAGTGGAAATAGTTTGAACTTTTCAAAGAAAGGTACTTCTACTATTATGATAAATGTAATAGCTCAATGCCGTTTAATAACAAATGAAATGTCTGGAAGGCAAAATGACAAGCTCTTACACTTTAGATTATTTTACTTATGGCTCTTAACTCGAATCTCGTTTATACAGGCTAATAGCTAATAGACTGGTTGGTCGGACAATAAAGCCTCCCAACACGAGATTTCACGAATCAAATTTGGAAATAATGAAATAAAGCTTTTTGGAGAATGGATGTCCAAGGAAATTTATGGAAAAGTAGATGGAAATACGAGTGAAACATTTAATGGGAATGGGGAAGGAGGTTGAATTCGCCCCTAAAGTAGACTGCACGAGAAGCGCTGTGGTGACATTTGTCTCATATATTAGAAGTTAGTGAAAGAGAGAACTAAAAAGGTTTAATTGGGGTATGATTAAAATAGTAGATCACAATACTGAAGAGCATATCTTTAAATCACAAAAGGACCCGATACACAACGATGTATGTCAAATACTGTTTACTTATGAGTGTTGCCAACAATATTAAAGGAAAAAAATAAAAGAAAGAGTCAGTGATACTTATTATGAAAGGAATACAACATACTTAGTTTGTTATATGGAAAATGTTTTCAAGGCCGCAATGTGTGAGGACCGAGTCCTTGAGGAAGAATGAGTAGGAGAGAGAGGGGAGGGGAGCAAGTCCGAGAGAGAGGAGGGGAGGGAATCAAAGTGCTTGGTGAACATAGGGTGAACCATAGTGTTTAGTGAATATGGTGAACATGCTGTCTTGGTGAACATAGTGCGGACTACGGGAACCTGAGTTTGGGGAATTCTTGAACCCTACGAGTGTAAAGTGAAGTATCAGTGAAGTCCCTGGGATTCTTTAGAACCATATGGAACTATTCACTACAGAACGGAGTATACGCAAACTTGTTCTTCACTTCGGAATAATTGACGGGATCTTTTCGACAGGTAACATTATGGTGAAGGCGCCGGGCATTCGGTTCTACTATTGCGAGGGTTCGAAGGTGGTAATTTGAGATCGGTGTTAGTTATTCTACGAAAAGTTGTTTTGTCAGTATCAGTCAATATGAGGTCAGCTTGAGGACGTGGGGGTGCTCGCAGTATGGGTATTAGACGGGGCCACAATCAAGCGCGTGGTGGGGGTCAAGTGCGTAATCGTGCTCAGGGTCGGGGAAGGGGGTAGCTTCTCGTGAATTCAAGCAAATACGACCTTACTGATAGAAATCGGGTTATCAGACCTAATACTAAAAACAAAAACAATGCACAGTTCCTAGGCGGTTCTCAAATTGCTGGTCAAGGTGAGTCACGCCAACCGGTTCGTCATGATTCTCTTGTTGGGCCCATATAGACTACTATGCCCATGGAGTCAAATGTCTCTTTATCGTCGTTTATTGGGTCTCAGCGGGAACCTATAATAGCACGTGGATCGACAACCGAAATAAGTTTGGAAAGACGTCGACGTGAATTAGAGCTACAAGCAGCTGAACAGAGAAATAATATTAGATTATGCGCACTACACGAAAGAGAGAAAATGGAGCTCGAGTTGATGAACAAACGACTCGAGGCAAGTTTGGAAGAAAATACTGAACAGGAAATGGAAGAATAGTCGCACATCAATCTTCATTTAAATCAAGGTGCACCTAGAAACAGAGATGTACTTGAATGGGTGCAAAATTTACAGCCACCATCTAGAGTTATCGATCCGGAATCGATGGAACAGGAACGTCTTGTTGTAACTCCATCTAGAAACAGCAGTATTGATGAGCGTACACGTGCGATCACTCAAGCTCTTGCGACAACACGACCGGGAACATCTGATAACCTTACGCAGAAACTTGTAAGTCATACATATGACTATGAGTAAGAGAATCACATTTTTTGATGGAAATGTATTGGACTGGCCGTGCTTCAAACGCGCCTTTGAGCTATCAGCTCAAACATGTAGTTTGTCCGAACATGAGAATTCAACACGCCATTACGAATCATTAAAGGGAGAGGCACGTGCAGCCGTTGTGTCAATAATGATGACAGCCCACACTACTCGAGAGGTCATGGAAATATTACAGCTTCGATATGGAAATCCTAGTATAATCGAAAAAAAGATTCTAGGAGACTTGAAGCGACTTCCAAAAATTGATTCTAGAGGGGGAGATATTGTAGGGTTTGCGACTAAATTAAAAAATTGTGTAGCGACATTGCAAGCTGCAAAACATGTAGCTTATTTGCATAGTCTCGAGATAGCAAAAGAGATACTATGTAAAATACCAACGTCAATGATAGAAATGTACCACCCTTTCGTGCATTATAGGAAAAATCGCGACGAACCAGCATTAGTCACACTTTCGAACTTTTTATTCTTAGAGGCAGAGATGGCTTGTGAAGCTGGATCAAGAAACAAAAAGTAGAACCCACGGTGGAAACAATGGAGGAATCTAAAATTCTATGGATGCTTCAGATTCAACGAGAAACTTTTTCAGTTGAAATAGAAGCCGCAAAACAGAAAAACCCATTGCCGAAGAATAGTAGATTGTTCAACCTTTCGATCATTTCAAACAATGATGGTTTATTAAGAATAGACGGACGAATAACTGCCGCTAAAGAAGTATCGAACGAAATGAAGTCACCCATCGTATTAGATGGTCGACATCAATACACCAGGCGCGTAATACAGTATCATCATGAAAGCGTTGGTCATGGATCTTCTGAAACGGTGGTAAACGAATTACGTCAGAAATTCTGGGTAGTTAAAATTAGACTGGCTGTCAGATCGGTGACAGCAAGATGTCAGTGGTGTCGAAATCGAAAGGCGGAACCTTAAATACCTCGAATGGGAGACTCGAAATCTGCAAGTTTAGGACATCATCAACGTCCGTTCACCTATTGCGGTCTAGATTATTTTGCACCTATGTATGTAACTGTCAGGCGAAGTCGTGAAAAACGTTGGGGATTTCTAATAACTTGTTTAACAACTCGCGCAGTTCACATAGAAATAGCCGGATCTCTTTCAACGGATTCAGCAATCATGGCTATTAGACGAATGATAGCACGCCGGGAAACGCCAACTGAAATATATTCTGATAATGGAACAAACTCCAGAGGGGCTGAAAAGGAATTACGAAATGCCATAAACGAATTGGATAACGACATTATTCAAAGAATGGACATGTACTCAGATGGGCCGCAGCAAAAATAATTGTGTTGGCTTTCGAATAATTAGTATAGTTGCAGACGCAACGCATACTGGGGTGGAGAATGTTGCCAACAGAATTAAAGGAAAGAAAATAAAAGAAAGAGTCAGTGATACTTATTATTAAAGTAATACAAAATATTTAGTTTGGTATATGGAAAAGGTTTTCAAGGCCTTCGATGTGGGATTGCCACAATTCAACTAGTCAATCAAAGTGTTTGGTGAACATGGTGAACATGCTGTTTTGGTGAAAATAGTGCGGACTATGGGAACCTGAGTTTGGGGAATTCTTGAACCCTACGAGTATAGAGTGAAGTATCAGTGAAGTGCCTGGGATTCTTTAGAACCACATGGAACTATCCACTACAGCACGGGAGTATACGCAAACTTGTTCCTCACTTTGGAATAATTGACGGGATTTTTTGGGCAGGTAACAATGAGTATGAAGGTTGAGATAAAGCGTATATAGGAGAGTCTGGGAGGTGTAATGTTGTACAAAAGAAGAATCATATAGGTGATATCAAGAATGGACGCGAAAGCACGGTAATCTCTAGGCACATATCAAAGTCGAGTCCTTATTTTAAATTTGATTCTTCAAAAATACTGGTAACTCAACAGAATCGTTGGAAATGGGTGTTTATGGAACCTTTTCATATAATTAAAAATAATAATATTCGAAATCAAGCCACAAAGCAAATAAACATAATACATTATAGCCTAGTCAATGGTATATAGATCAATCAAGGAAACGTCATTCTGAGGAACCTGAAAATCAGTTAAGTTGAAAAGGGTAGGTTTCAGTGTCAAAGGTTATGAAGATATCGGGGCCTTTGTGGTTTCTGTGGCATACATTTCATCCACTCCAGGTTGTTCCGTTTTTCAGCAGTTTTTCATTTTATTCTGATTAACTCTGAAAGACTCTAAAAATAGCACGCACCTCTTTCATTTGAAAATCCTTTGTAATTTTTAGTCTTATTTAAATAATGAGATAGAAAAGGAGTCTCTTCATTTTTTATCTTGATTATTTATCTTTATCTATCCTTTGCCTTTAAATTAATATCAAGTCATACCGGGAAATTAAATATATATAAAAATCAGTTCTTCAGCACCTCGGTAAGAAGGCTTACATTGAGAAGTATTCAAAAATTTCCTGTTCAATGGTGATGTGACAATTATTGAATCCTTTTCGATAACGTTTTTGTCCTCGCGTTTTGAATCCCCGTAGCAGTAGAAGTTACCTCATAAACTGAATCCCTGTCTGTACCTAGTGGCAAAAATATTTTTCTTAACACTTTTGGATACCCCAAATCGATCATGAAATAGAACATTTTTAATTCCTTTTAAAGTTCCACATGTCGCTGTTCTTATTTACTGTTTTTCGAATAATAATGAGATTAAAAGCATTTAAAAACACTGTATTAGTCATTTTACATTGTCAAGATTGATTGCTACACACGTAGCTGTGACACAAACTAATTTTTTAAATTTGTTTATCATGATTTTATATTTTTTTAATTGATCAAATTTGAATAAAACGAAAGTCTTGCAATAAAGCGATGTATCGTTATGCACAATCTTACTAGATGTTGTTATTTTCATGCTCTTGAAGCGCCTTCTAATGCATCAAAAGAACGAAAATGGTCTTTTTAGTTTATTTCGCAGGTTACGTTTGTCAGCGCCCATCGGCTTTAAAAGGGATTGGAATCTAAATATTTTCGCTGTCTAGTCGGGGATTTAAAAAATAAGGACAGAAACGGCATTCTTGGGTATTTAAATTTCTAATACCTTTGTGTGCAAGCCTTCTTACCTGGTTCATTGGTATTAGGGCTTAGGTTTATATAATCAAATAAACTCACTCACAGTTACTTAACCTCTAAAAAGTAGTTGGTATCAAGCAGAGGTGTGCAAGTCACATCAGTCGAATTTCCAACGCAAACGGGAACCCATTCGGGCACGCTTGGAACATGGGATCTTTCAAAAATGAGTTTAATTTAGACAAAACTCAAAGCAAATTAAATCACTTCAAAAGTAGGATTTCCAAAAATCGAAACTGTTTAATTGGTTTTGAACTAAAATTCATCTGAAATAGCGCTCATCGAGAGTCGAATCAAAAATTCGACTCAGCCGTGGAGTCGAATATATCAATTGTATACCTCTAGTATCAAGTTTTGGTATACGTATGCATTAAAAATTAAATAAATTTAAATACAAATGTTTAACCTCTTAATAGTAGTTTTTCAAATTTAATGCTAACGAATAGAGTGGGAAAAGGGCTTGTGGTTATACGTCTAGCCTCAAACTCTCAAAATATTTGTTCGACTCTGGCAAGTGTGCCGTTCTCGCGATATAGAGTCGATAGGGGTAAGTGTGATAACAGGGTTAGTGTGATAACGAGAAAATGTATTATGGAAGAAAAATGAGTTATTACATTTTTTTATTACAACGTGATGATTGTATCTCTTATTATTTATGGGGAAAAGAATGCTTTTAGAACACTCCAATTCGTAATTGTGTCATCTGGCCTTTTGATTTGATTTTTTCTCACATAAAGCACCTATGGTTGAATTTTTTTCAATGGATGAAGGAAGATAGTATATTTACCTTGATAAGGTTTCTTTTCAGTTTCAGATTACATTTATTTTTTTTAAAGTGAAGTGCCAACGTATCAAAATTATATTTGTCTATCACGATTATATCGTTGAGGGGCGTGTTGGAATTGCAATGATAATTACGATATATATAATCTTCTATGCGCCATATGTAAAGGGCCTGAGGGTCCTTAATCCAATCGTCAGTTCTGCCCTGACTAGCCGTCGGGTGACACGCAGAGTTAAAGACACTAAGGTTTTCCTCAAGTTATCCAGTATACAGTTTTTCAGTTCTTTTGTACATCTCATCCAAATATATAGTTTTCATATTCATCTTCATATATAGATAACATGACTGAAGCACACGCAAGATGATGGCAATCCATCGAAGTCATCATCCTAGATCTTCCGTACCTTGAATTTACCTACCTCGAGATAAAGGGGGTAGAGGCTTGCTAAGCTTAGAGTGTCTTCATCGAAGAACGGGTTTGGCTACAGCCTGCTCAGTTCTAAATAATACAGATTCTCTTATGCCACTCGTACATCAGCATAAAGTCTTCAACGCTGCAGCGTTTCTATACCATGCCGTAGATAGGCCTGCAGAGGAGTTTAACCTCCGATTTAATTCCAGCGACACTGCACATTTGGTGTTTAAAATTCGTTTACAGAAAGCAGAACATACGCTTCTACTAAGAGAACATGCTGACAAGCCCTTTCATGGTAAATTCTAAGGCATCATTCGTAAAGAAGAGCTCTTGATGGGCCTGTCCAAATCGTTTCTTAAGTCTGCTGGATTGGGATCGGAGACTGAGAGATTTATTTTTGCCTGTCAAGACTGCGTTAAAAAAAACCTTGGTATACCTCGAGCGCATAACGAATGTACCTGTAGGCGATACTTACTGCCGAGCGTGCAAATCAGTGGATGCTCAAAGTATGCACGCTACGGGTACATAGAGAGCGACAATGCGGCTCTAAAAGTGTTATATTACCATCTTAGGCACTTCTATGGTGGTGATCTATTGCCCGCCTTGCCATACGCCCAGGGGGAATTCGAGTCCGTTGTGGAGAATGATCATTGTAAGATCTACTCGAATTTCTCATTCTCCACCACTCAACGCATTAGAGCTACAAAGCCTGATATTGTCGTCCAAGATCTGAAGACCAAGATCATTTACGTGATTGAATTCTCGGCACCAGCCGATGGTAAAATCAGAGCAAAGGAGGAAAAAACGGACGAAATATCAAGCACTTCTTTTCAAGCTGAGCAGGCTGAACCAAGGCTACAAAGTCCATCTTGTAGTTCTCGTAATCAGCTGTCTTGGAGGTACGAAAGCTTCATTTCTTAGCCAACTCAACAAGATTCCGGCTTGTCAGCGTCAGGCTCATTCCATCGCGAACCGGATGCAAAAGGCTGTTCTTCTGGGATCATTACATCTGGACCGTCAACACTGTTCCTCATAACATTCTACAAATATTGGTAGCTCTAAACAAGTATCCAGATGTGAAACCTTCACTTTCAACTGTGCCGTCTGCCGCGTAAGGTCATCTGCGGCTAGAGACCTTACTCCAAGGAACAGTGTTGCACGCTGTTATCTCGCGTAAATTTCCCGCTCTTGCATCTTTATGATAAACTGTAAATGTTCAGAAAAGTTTACATTTGATGTAATTCTTAATCGTCTTAAAATAGTCCGAAACACGTAAAAAGCAAAACGTTACACATACATAAAAAAATTTGTTATTAAAAAAATTGTCGCAGTAATCGATAAAATCTCCAAGTTCCGTCGATGCAAATTTTAAATGTTGTTGAAAAAAATGTTTGAAAACAAAATTGATTAAAAAAAATGTTTTCAAAAAATAGTTTCAAAGAAATGTTTGGAAATTTTTTTAAGGGCTTCATCCCGGGGCTACGAAACCCTAAACATTGTAATAGATTAAAATTATTCATTTAAAAATTATTTCATTTATATTGCCGTTTACAGTTAATTTGTTTTACATCTACATGATGTAGCATAATAATAAATAAAAATAATGAGAAACAAGAGTTAAGAAATTGTTTTTTTTTTAAACTGTTTTGAGTTGTGGCTTATGAGGATGGTTCGTTCACTGATTTTCTATTCTGTAGGTTAGAGTAATGGTTAAGACACATTAATAGCAATAGTGGGTGTTAGAATTAAAAAAAATATTTGAAATTTACACTTTTGTAATTATAAATCATATTCGGACCATATGCAGTCAGTACTGGGAATCTGGCAATCTGTACTGGGCCAGTACTATGACAGTGGTGTATTTCCACCTGGGTAGTACCAATCTTCAAAAATCAAAGTCGGCCCCACATTATTGTCCAAGTTTGGGCCGACATTATCGTCATGGATGGCCCATTATATGGGACCTAATGTCGGGCCGACGTTGACAAGTCAAAGGCGGTTGACTATTATCATTTAGCTGGTTGGCCCGACCAGCTGCGCACAAACTTGAACCGACTGTCCGACGGTTGGCCCGACCGTGGGCCGATGGTCAATTCGCACCTGGGCCTGTACAGTTGTTTAAATGTTAACTATCTACCTCTGTTTTTGCGTGTAACAGAAAGACGGGAAAAATATATCTGCAATTTTGGAAATGACTGCGATTTCGGTAATGACATTTAATTTTTTTTACTTGCAGTTGTTAAACAGTTATTAGTATTTATTTTTTGAAAAAGATGATAAGAGACCTGAAACTGATACTGTAGACTTGGAAGCGCGCGGTAGGCGCGCACATGGTAGGTCCGCTAACCCTTAAACAGTATTTGCGCCTTTGTATTAGTTCCAGGTCGATTAATTGTTTACATCTATGCATGTCAGGATTATTGTTTCATTTTATTGCTATGAATTTATGTAATTCTTTTTTAAAAAGTCATCAAAGTCTCCAAATTCGTATGCTAATTCTTTGAAGTGGTAATAAAATTATCCTATGTCACAAGCTTGCGAAATTGTAATACATGCACCTGACAAGGTCTTTAAATTTTAGCCAGGGTTAGAGGGCACACTGAAGCTATACCCTTAACCATTTCACAGTACTACAGTACTGTACCTTGCCTTTGGACCTGTCGCCGATCTACCATGTTCGCGCTTACTGCGCGCTTCCAAGTTTATAGTATCAGTTTCAGGTCTATTGTCATCTTTTTCAAAAAATAACACTAATAACCCTTCAACGAATGCAAGAACAAAAAATTAAATGTTATGACTGAAATCGTAGTCATTTTTAAAATTGTTAAGATTTTTCCCGTCTTCCTGTTACACGCAGAATTAGAGATAGATAATTAATATTTAAACAACTGTACAGGTTCATGTATTAAAATTTCTCAATTTTATGCCATAACATGATTTTAGTACCACGTCTAAGAATAAGTGTACTAGTTGCTCCATGAAAAACAAATATTTGTTGCAACGACACAAACATGATTGTAGCCAAAACTGTTCTCTTAAAAACTACAAACTTTAAGGAATAAATGCTTATTATAAAAAATGTGTATTTAAGTATGTACTTTGAAATGAGTGTTACTCTTTTGGCCATTCATAAAATATTTTTATGTTATTGGCAAACATATATTTTTCCACTCATTTTACACATATTTGTTTCTGTGCAATGAATGTTCGCCGTAGCGAAAAAATGCTGAATCACGGATTGCTTCTCTTGCATTTGCCTAACAAGAGGAGAAACAAATTTCAAAAATCTTACATATTAAATGTTAAATTTTACATTCATAGAAAAATTTATCGCAATTATCTTGAGAATGGCACCTTTGCCAGAGACATGCTTAAGATTTTTGGATTCTGGAGATCATTTTACCTAGGAATCAAAAGAAAAATGGAAAAGACCTCGTCGATCCGACGAAAATAGGATTGACGTCTGGACTTACTGCCGTTTGACTGATCCTTCACATTTCTATGGAAGATGCCGTGTATCCTCCAACCCCACAGCTGTTCGGGGAATGTTTTTCTCCTGTGCTTTCTTGACGCGGGCCTTCGGGAGAGTACTTGAGATGAATAAGGTTTGATGCATTTTGTTCACCCCTGATATTGAAGTCAACACCAAGTGTTTTAGCAGCCTTCTCCGCTGCTTTGTGCAGAAGCGCTCCTTCGCCCACTTCTTCATATTTTCTGAGTATTTTAAGAAGAGGGTCTCGTCCATTTGCGAGTATATGTGTTTGCCTGAATTGCAGTCCTACAGGACTTGTATTAATTCACCAAACCATAGGTCCATTTATCACCGGGTTGTTAATATACAGGGGCCTGATGTTATCACTTTTTTCATGTGCTTTTTCAGATTCACGTCTGCGTAACTTTTTTTAGGTTTATCCGATTGGACTTTTATTGCAGTTTTGGAAATCTATTTTTATATACTTTAAGACTATCATAACAATTTTTTTTCATTATTCATTTTTTTGTTGTTTGAACATTAAAATTGAAATTGACTTTTTGAAATAAACTCTACTTTTAAATGTATTTTTTGTTTTATAAAAACTAGTTTTTTACACTCTTTAAAGTCATGTAGAAGAAAAAGTGAGATAGAAATAATTTCATGGTCAAATTGAGATTTTTACGGTCGAGGGGACCAGATTCCACTTACGCAGTGCACGGGAATAAATACTGTTAGGTCTAACTTGCCTCCAAGCTTACATTTATCTATCTTGAGATGATTTTTTGTGTGTATGCATACTATATAATCATAACTCAATTTGACTACGAAATAATGTCCAGCCCACTGTTCTTTCTGGAATTCTGGATTGGATTTATAAAATCCTTCGCGAACTCAAACGGACTCAGACCGAATGAATTTCATTTCGAATTAATCCGGAGCTTTCACCAAGGAAAGTTGGTGTCTGAAGTAATATTAACTTTAATCTTTTGTTAAGGCATGGAAAGCAACAGAAGAAAGACTGTAGTTACCACTCGACGATCCGACTTTCGTCTTCGACACACTTCGACATTTACCATGATAATTCTAGAGCCAGTAAATATTTAATTATGTTCATGGTCTCATTTTGAAAAGTAGACAATAAAATTTAATTGAGCCAAGTTTCAGATCTTTTTCAAATTGGTCAAAAAGGAATAATAGATCCGTGTGTGTCATATGCTCTCCCGGTCCCGGTTTATCTAAAATATTTCAAGTGATGTACAATCGGCGCGAAAAATCGTTCTAACTTAATCTAGCTTAATCTGATTTTTTTAGTGTACTGACAATTTTGACCGATACTGCAGTAACTAAAATCTATATACCTTTTTGAAATGCATATTTATAAAATTAAAAAATAACTTTTAAATTTAATGCAAATAGACAATTGATTTGAATATCAGAATTATAAAATTATTAATTTTAAGCCAGATCATTCATAATCTGCACAATTGTAATCGGATTTTTTTTTCATAAAAATCACAATCTCCTTTTTAAACGTACTGAAAGCTATTAAAAGCTGATAAATCGGTCGTACATTTCGTGTAGCTTATCGATTAGCTCACTACTACACGCTATGATAGCTGTAAAATTAGTAAATGCAAACGGTACTACGTACTGCACTTTCGTTTTTAAAGATAACACAGTCCCACAAAAAAATCTAAAAGTCAGAGTATGGTCTCCATATGTATTTTGGGGCACTAAGTACGAATCTGTCAATAATTTTCTCCCAGCACGTCAGGGTTATCCCCTAGGCGCGGAAAATTCCGTCGAAAATCAGTTTTTCTGGTTATAAATTACCCTTGCTACTGAAATCATCTGGAAACAGCTCAGAGCATAATATATTTATGTATCTCGGTGCGTTGAATACGAATCTGACATTATTTTTCCCCTAGAAGGTCAGGATTTCCCCCCAGACGTGGACACATTTTCTAGAAAACTAATTTCAGGTTCGTAGTCCGCGCACCAAAATACATAACGATATGATGCTTGACCTGTCTTCAGATTAGTTCAATAGCAAGAGTAAGTTCATATCTGAAAATACTAATTTTCTAGGGAATTTCCCGCGTCCAGGAGAAAATCCTGACATCCTGGGGGAAAACTAATGTCAGATTCATATTTAGCGCCCTATAATACATATAGAGACCATACTTTGACCTCTCGGTCACGACACTTTTTTTGTGGGCTTGTGTAATAGATTTTATTTTTTGGAGTTTGTCAATAGAACTGATGAAGAAAGTAAAAAATTGGTATTAGTACGGCGGTTAATGGACGATTTGCGACCAACATTGCATTTTGTTCTAAAGCATTCCTACTTGGCACATTTGTAGTATATACCCCCAGCTTACTTTTAAGAAGTGGAAACAAGGTTGCAACCCCGGGAGCGCAGCGGTATTAGGGTTGCCCACCTAACAGTGGTTGATCTCAAAAACTTAAGAAATCGTCCGTTTCGGTGACTTCTATGGGCCAGAATTGGTCCCCTACTTGACGTTTGGTAGCTTAAGACAGATGTTGACCATGGCGATGGGTTGCCTACCTTTCAAAGGCATACACGGAAAATACCGTAATAACAGTGTTTGTATCAAAATTTCTTGCACAACTGATATATATGCGGCATTTTTTTGTAAAACTACCTCCTATGAAACTAAAACCTAATCATTGATGAAGAAATATTCGAGCATATACATCTTGCCGTCTGCTGCGTGATGTATGATCTTCCCTCTCCGAAGGCCAACACAAGGGCCTGCATGCCGGCGAAGAGACTCAACGTCCCGCTGCTAGAGCTAAGCTCGAGAGACCTGATAATGATAGCCACAGATCTTGAAGGGATAGGAAAGCTAGTAATGGGATCGACCTACTTCCCATATGAAAGCGATACTAACCCACTAGTGGACGTGAGTACACTTGCGGATTACTGCAAGGTAAGGGGTCTTTCTCTTCTTCTGGGGTGCGATGCTAATTGCCACCCTACTTTGTGGGGCAGCACGGACATCAACTCAAGAGGTAATGATCTATTGGAATACTTAATCACTAGTGACAATGTCAATAACTGTAAAGTCTCACACGAACCCACTTTCTCAGACCATGCACAGATAGAGTTCGACTTGGAATCCTTTGTACCCGTGAGCCCTAAGTGAGCCAGAAATCCAAGAAGAACGGACTGAAACCAGTTTTAAAGAAACTAAGGAGTGCACTCTCGGAGGTGCTTAGGTTAATTAGAGACGCGGACGCCCTGGAGATGGCAGTCTAGATTTTCACGGAGGCCATGAAATCTACTTATGAAATTAATTGTCAACCCACAAGATTCTGATAGGCTGGGGAGTCACACTGGTGGAACGGGAAACTCGAAGAGCTTCGCAGGGAAACCAGAGAGAGGTTTAGACGTGCCAGTCCTGGCAAAACGGATAAAATATGAACCTTATTTACGACGAAGAGGGATGAATACAGGGGTGCAATACGTAAGGCGAAGCAAGAAAGCTGGGCCAACTTTTGCACAGACAGCGAGAAAGGTGCAGAGGCAGCTAAACTGGACAAGCTGATCTCTCGAAACCCGAATGCTATTCTTGGCACCCTAAAATTGCCCGACGTGGGATAATCAGCGTCAACCGAGGAGATCTTGGCTCACCTGATCAAGGCACATTTTCCTGACTTCGAAATGTCTGAAGAAAAGGGGGCGACACGTCAGAGGCAACCCAAGCGGGCCTGTGGCCCAGCTGGGTCCGAAGCGGGAGTCTAGCCAGCGAGATTTTTACTCCCTTCAGGGTCAGGTGGGCCCTGAAGTCTTTCAGTCCTTACAAGTCTCCTGATCCGGATGGCATATATCTGGTACCTTGCAGAGGGCTGGAGAGATCAACATAGGGCCACTTGTGAGACTTGCTAGGGCTAGCCTAACGCTGGGATATGTTCCAACGGCATGGAAAGGCCCGAGAGTAGTATTTATTCTGAAAGCAGGCAGGATCAGTTAAACTTGATCCAAGGATTTTCGTTCCTACAGACTCACATATTTGCTACTAAAAAACAGTAGAAAGGCTTAAGGATAGATATATCCGCGACAAGGTCTTATCTTAATCGCTCAGTCCGAGTAAAACAGCTAAATATCTAGGAGTCATGCTAGATAAGAAGCTGTCATGGAACGATCACCTGAAAAACAAGTAAAAAAAGCTAGTAGCAACTCTATGGCTCTGTAAGAGAGCCATAGGGTGAAGCTGGGGCTTAAATTCGGTGACATTTATGTGGATTTACACAGCGATCCTGCGACCCAGGCTAACCTTTGCGGGTCTGGTCTGGTGGAGCAGGGTTGAACTGTCCACTGAGAAGTCGCGACTGGAAAGAATCAGGGGACTGATTCTAAGAGGCGTCACTAGTGCCTCAAAATCGACACGCACAATGGCATTGGGGGCACTAACAGGATTGGAACCCCTATATCTCATCATCAAGGCCGTGGCTGCGAAGGCGGCCTGGAGATTAAATATGGTAAAAGGCGGAAGGATCTCGATGGCAGTGTGGATACCAACCGACATCGCGAGTAGGCCGACACTGAGCATGGTCAAAGACAAAAAACCCCCTCTCTATCTCTTTGACAAGAAGTATCGTGTTAGCCTATCCACGAAGGACGATTGGGTTAGCAGCGAAGCACACCTGTCCACTATGGGGACGACTAGTTTACAGATAGCTCTAGAAACTAGGAGAAGGCATGAGCTGGTGTATATCGTAAAACAATTGGAACGGGCTTCAAAATTTCGACGGGGTCCTACGCCACAGTCCCACAATCTGAGATTATGGCCATGCGCGAGTTTTGTATTTTCGTAAATTTATGACATTATTTCCTCCTCAGCTATATAAATAAATTATTCTTAAACTAAAATTCAACTATCTTTGACTTCCCGACCGGGAATTAGTGAATAGACCTTTTCTAAATAGCTTTTTTACCAAAGAGCAACAACTTCAGAGGTAAATTATAACATTCTTCATAAGAAAGCGGTGAAGTAGAGTGAAGTTTCATTAAAAAATGCCGCAGGTATAACAGTTGTGCAAGAAATTTTGATAGAAACACTGTGATTCCGGTATTTTCTGTGTGT
>CAKNWT010193946.1:0-22631 GCA_932066315.1 Andricus coriarius
TTAATGAAATTATCTTTAGTATTGGAATTCAGCTTTTCAACTGTTTGGGATTCTAATGCAATTTTATCCTTCACTTCTTGGTCTGTATGTAATACTATTTTGAGAATTTTTGTTTGATTATTTAATACGGAAACTACATTCTCATTGTTAGTATATAATTTTTCAAATTCTGAGTTTATTTGGTGTAAATCTGATTCGGTTAAGGTTCCAAATAAAGTTTTAGAAATATCACCTATAAAATTAACTAGTCCTCTTTTATGTCTTTGTTTTCCAAGTAATTTGTGTGAGATTGTAGTTTTGGTTATTAATTTATTGATTCTATGTCTTATTAATCTTATTTCTTTTTTCGCTATACATTCATTTTCACATGTCTGTTCTATTAAATTAGTTGCTTGTTCTATAACATGAAAACTATTTTCGGTCGTAGTTAAATTTATTCCTATGATTAATTTCCATTATTCGTGGTACAAATAAGCTTTGCTGATTTCTTCCGTGTAAATGTTTCCGTAAATTTCTTGAAGAACATAGTTTGCTTGTGTCGTCGTTATTAACATCCATAGGACCAGAATCATTATTTTCCTGCAACATAAAATGGCATCACTTGATCAGTATTAAGTTGAAGAGTTTTGCCTTCAAATTTAATTTTTAAATTATTATTTGTTGTAATTCCTGTAAAAATTCCTGGCCCTTTCCAGCTTGGATCCAATTTATTTTGTTTTGTATTAGTTTTCCATTTGCCTTGATCTCCTATTTTGTAAACTGGATGGCTTTTAACTATGTTTTCATCCAACCGTTTCTTAATCTTCTCTTGTTCAATTTCAATTCTTACTTTAGCTTTCTTAATGATGTTGTCATGCTTGATTTTCCATTTCTTTATTAAATCAGCATAAGTAAGTGTTGGTGATCTTGGTATTGCTGATGGGATATTAGGATCTCTTCCGAATGTCATCTCAAAAGGTGGACAGCCTGCGCTTGCATTTTTCATTGTATTAATTACGAATGTAATAAATTTCAGATTTTCATCACATTTTTTACCATTATCTTCCATTGATGTTTTAATGAGGTTTTTTAAAGTTGAATGCATTCTTTCTATGTTATGATTTGCTTGTGGATGGAAATATGTTGTTTTTATATGCTTGATATTCAATGCATCTTCAAATTGTTGCATTAATTCCGATAGGAAGTTTGTTCCTTGATCAGTGAGTATCGTTTTAGGGGCTCCGAATGTATATATATATAATGATCAATCATACTGTCAATTACAGTTTCTGCGGTTTCGTTTTTCATAGGTACTAGAACTGTATACCTCGTTAATCTGTCTTGAATACTTAAAATGTATTTGTTTTCTAGTTTTGTTTCTGGCAAGGGATCAAAAACGTCCAACGCAATTTTTTCGTTAGGTTTAGTAGGTGCGTCTGGAATGATTGATTGTGCTCGATTAGTGACTCTTGTTGTCTTCTGCAATTGGCAAATAGGGCATGCTTTTACGTATTTCTTAATATCTTCATCCATATTTTTCCATTCACCAATTTCTCTTGCCTTTTGGATTGTATTTTTCTCTCCAAGGTGGTTAGGGTGAGCTTCTTTAATTATGGTTTCCTTTCTTCTTTAGTTAATTCTCTGGTTTTATTAAAACATATATGGAATCCTATTTCGGGATAATAATTAGATAAGTATTGTAATATTTCCAAAAGAGTTTCCTTTTCCAATGGTGTAAAGGTTGGGGCACCGAAATTCAATCTTACTATTGTCAGACTCCTATCTCTAAATTCTGTTATTAATAAACCAAAGTAACGTATCCAATTTTCCTCATTATACTCTGGCATGTCTGATTTTTTATTCATTTCCAAAGTTTATCTTCAGCGTTTGGTTTAGTTTTAACTCTATTGTTTGTTACTGGGTTTTCTTTCCATTCTAAAAATCCTTTATATAGTGGGTTATCTTCTTCTTCCTCCTCTTCTTCTTCTTCCTCTTCTTCCTCCTCCTCCTTTTCTTCTTCTTCTTCTTCTTTTTCTTCTGATGGTTTCTTGATTCTTACCTTTTCTCTGTCTCTCAATACTATTTGTTCCGTGATCACAGTTTTTTTCTGTGTGGGTTCTTTACCATCACTTTCAGTATCGGAATCACTACTGTCTACTGGTACCGTGATATCCGAATCATTGACTGTTTCTTGATCTTGAAGTGGGAACAGCCTTGCAAAACAATCAGCTGCTTTGTTTTCTTTTCCTTTTACGTATACTATCTCATATTTATATTCTTCAAGTCTTAATCTCCATCGAAGTAATCTTGAGCTAGGGTCTTTTACGTTGTGAAGCCAAACCAAAGCTTTATGATCCGTTTGAATTTTAACGGGATTTCCTAGTAGGTACTGTCTCAGTCTTTTCACTGCCCAAACAATTGCTAAAAGCTCCTTTTCGCTAGTGCTATAATTTTCCTCTGCTTTGTTAAGTGTTCTAGATATGAAAAGGCATGGGTGTCCTTTTTGTGACAATACAGCTCCTAAACCAAGATTAGATGCGTCTGTTGTTAAAGTAAATTCTTCTTTAAAATTTGGAAATCGTAATACTGGTGCATTGCATAAAAGTTCTTTTAATTTTTCAAAGCTTTCTTGGCATCTGGGTGTCCAATCGAATATTACTTCTTTTCGTATTTAGTTGGTCAAAGGTTTAGCTATGGTGGAGACGTTTTTTATAAACTTTCTATAGTATCCAGCGAGTCCTAAAACCGATTGTATTGTTTTAACTCTAGTTGGAGTTTTAAAGTTTTTTATAGCTTCTGTTTTTGCTGGGTTAGGTTTAACTCCATCTTTTGTTATTAAATGGCCTAAATATTCTAATTCCGGTCTGAGGTATTCACATTTAGATGGTTCCAATCGTAATCCTAATTTTTTAATTCTTTCGAAAACTTCAATTAAATTCTTGTTATGTTCATCTAGTGTTTTACCGAATACTACTATATCATCAATGTAGATAAAGCATTTCTCGCCTACAAGTCCTCTAAACGCATTATCCATCATACGTTGGAAGGTAGCTGGGGCATTCTTCAATCCAAAGGGCATTCTACTATATTCAAAGTGTCCTTGTGAAGTAGAAAAAGCTGTATATTTTTTCGATTTTTCTTCCATCGGGATTTAGTGGAAACCAGCACTCATGTCAAATGCGGAGAAGAATTTAGCTTGACCTAAATGATCTAGTATATCATCTATCACTGGAAGAGGGTACGCGTCTTGGTCGGTGTCTTTATTGATTTGTCTGTAATCTACAATCAATCTTAATTTATTACCCTTTTTAGGAACTACCCATAATGGAGAGTTGAATGGTGTTTGTGAATGTCTTATTATTCCTTTATCCCGTAGTCTTTGTGTTTCTTCTAAAGCAAATTCTCTATGTTTCTCGGGTAATTTTTGTGACCTAAGGTTTATCATCTTACCTGAATTTAAAGTGATCTTGTGCTCAGTTAACGTTGTGCATGGTAGTGGGTCTGTTTCCAACGTAAATATTTCAATGTATTTAACTATTACTTTTTGAATTTCCTCTCTGATTTGATTTTCAATGTGATCTAGTTTTGAAATTTTTAATAGTTCGATTATTCTTTCCGATCCGATCCTATTCTGTTTTCTTTTTTAGAATTATAAAACTGAGCCTTTGATTCAATAGCCACTATTTTTTCGTAATTTATAGTTTTTGGTACTTCCATGGGTTTCATGTTATAATTAAATATTGGTAAAGTTATTTTGTTATTTTTTATTCCATAGATACCATCCGATATTCCTTCTTGATTTTCTATCCAAACGTCTTGATTATTTTCTTCTGTTTTAATTTGACAAACTAAACTTGAGTGTTGTGCGATGTATTCTCCGTCACCATGTAAAGGTAGTTTTTTATTTTCTAAAATTAATAATTTGTAGCTATTGAAAATCTATTGAATTTATTGAAGAATGGTAAACCAATTATACCTTCTTCCGGTAGAGAAAAGAATTAATTGATTATGTGAAAAAGGTGATTCTTTCCGAAGTAGTTAAGGTATGTTGCACTGTTTGATTGGTGTTTATCATTTCTCATTACAAAGTATTTATCAATCTATGAGTCGGTTGATTTAACGGCAGGGCCGATTCTTTTATTAAATTGAGTGAAGATCCAGAATCCACTAATAATCTGTATTTTCTTCCGTCTATTCTTCTTCCTTGTACGGATTGCAATCGTCCAGAGATTGCTGATATTCGGCATTCTCTTCGTAATCTATCTGTTCTTGAATCTCCTCTTGTGTCATTACTTGGGATTCTAAATAATTTTCCTCTTGTTCTTGTTCTCTCGTTGTCCTGATTTTAGTTTGAGGTGGTCTTTTGGGGTTTGGGATATTCTGAAAATTTTGGGGTTTAACATAGCATTGAGCCGAAAAGTGTCCTATTTTTCCGCATTTATGGCATTTCATTTGTGATCGATCAGCTAGTGGTAAATTTCGGTTCGGTATTTTAAATGAGTATGGTGTTGTATCCGCCTGAGGCCTAGGTACAGGTGTTGACATTTATGGTCGTGAAAGCTGGAGTATAGATTTATTAAATGTTTGTTGACGAATTGGCTGCGCTTCTCGTAACCAAATATCCATTTCTATTGCCGAATTCTGTGCTTCTGTCAAACTAGATGGCTTTTGTGCTTTAACTTGAAGTCCGATTTACCTTTTTAAATTTAACAAACATCGTTTTAAACATTCTCCGTCTTCAATGTTTAAAGCAACTTTTCTTTCTGTCTGATTCGTATGTTCACTTTGTACTGCGTATTTTAATTCATTAACTACCTGTCGAAATCTTAAATTAAAATGTTGAGTTAATTCCGTTTGTCCTTGTTTTACGTTTTCTAATTTAGACCTTATTGTAGCTACTGATCCCAATTGTGATAAATTTTGACGCAATGCGTTGTATCATTCATCGAAAGAATTTATTCGTATATATCTTATTGATTTCTCGGCGTTATCTTTGATTTTTTCGGCTATGATAAAATTTAGTAAGAGATCGGGTTGACTACATCTTTTTTTCCTCTATGTATAGATTTTATGAAATCTTCTATGGCTATATCGTCGTAACCGTTTATTTCTTTTATAGTTCTGATTATATCTTTGGCCGACAACAAATCGATAGAACCCTGACCTTGCTCTTGGTTATTCGAGTTGTGAGGTGGTCCAGCGAGTGGTGTGGTTGATGATTCGGGTAAACTATTGATTACGCGCGGTACATTAGAGTTGCGCTGAGTGGAGTTTGGCGGCATATATTTCTCTTTTCTTTCTTCACCCTCACTTTCGTCGCTCGTAATATCTTGATTGTCGGTTACTATCTCTCCTTTTGAACCTACAGAGTTTCCTATCTTCTGTATCTCTGACAATCGTTTATCATTTTCTCCAGCTAAAGTATTTACATTAATTATTATTTGACTCATTGTAGACTCCATTCGGTCTACTTTTGTAATTAATAGTTTCAATAACTCGTCCGTTGTCATTATTGAAGGGGATTGCGCTCTGTTGGGGGAGGATGCGCGGCACATGTTTTCCGCTGTATGGAATGGATTGTTAATTTTATATATTATGTCTGTTGAGTCCGAGTCCGTGGATGAGTCCGTTTCTGTTGAGTAATCTTTTTTCTCTCTATAATTTAAAAATTCCAGTTTGAAACGTCTTCCTATAATTTTCTTTTACCTAGTGTATCGTTTTTGTTTTTTTACCCAATTCTATTAATCCGTACAAAAATCTAATTTAAACTTAACACTTCTTATAATTAATCTCCTTTACTTACAAAATCTTCTTTTTTCGCGATCTTTCTTCGCTCAGTCGTTGACTTGTTGCCGATCAATACTTGCTGGGCGTTGGCTCTTCCTTTCAAGATGGAGACCGTAGACTCCTTTTCCTTGAGGAAATCTATATTTTCTGGGAGTTGGCTGCCGCGATGATCACTGCTTTCTCGTTGTTGCTTCTGCTTCTGAGTCTTACACCACTGATTAGGTTGCTCTTGGACTTTACCGTCAATACGACGTTCCCAATGTTGCGAACTTGGAAACTGGATTTTACGTCGTATAGCGGCTACTTCAGTTCATCGTCTAATTTTAATCCTAGTTTCTTACTTTTCGTTTTAAATTCTTCTTTTCAATTCTTCTTTTTCCGATATGTTTCTTCTTTTAAGTTTTTTCAATGTACTAATCTTTCATAGCATAGGGCTTCACCCTCAAAGATTAATATCTTACTTATTCGGTTTTCGGGTCGCCCGTAGGTGGATTCGGAGTCTTCTTGAATATCCGTAGAAATTCTCCCTGTCCCTTGTTTCCTTCTTGAATTCCGTAGAATCCTTTAGTTCCTTTTTTTATTCCGTAGAATTCACAAGTTCTTCTCAAAGATAGTGCACTTTTGACTTTAATGAGCAACCGTAGAAGCCGAGTCGTTTGCCACTATCCTGGCAGGATCGCCAAAAAAATGTTATGCGTTGCGGGTCAGGATCGCCAATAAGCATATAATTTATACACTTATACAATTTATTCAATGATTAATCAAGTTGTGACAAAAAGGGTTGACAAGAGTTATACAAGCGCGGTTGAGGTACTGGACGGGACTTGCGTCGACTTGCTACAAGAAGTACATGCGCAATGACAAGTGTACATTGTATCGGTTAGTACAGTGTATTGACTAAATTGCATATATAGATACTTATAAGCTGGGTACACAACAAAGCCTTCAAAACTGAATTTTTATATTCTTTTATTTAAAAATTTACTTTTAAAAATGAAGGCATAAAATGGAAAAATAGTAAAGTAAAATATTTTATAATTAACCGTTGTGAACTGAATGATGTAGTAATTGAAACAGTTAACAATTGAACTTAACATTGAAAAAAAAGTTTGAATTGACCTTATTTCGAATTGAATTATATCACGTAAGTAAAATATTGAAAATTTGAAATTGTGTTGCAAATTTAGAGTTTCACATTGCCATAATTATTATTTTATTTTAATTACTTTAAATAATTATTGATTAATAAATATTTTTTATCCTAATTTTAAACTGCGATGTTCGCAAATTTTGTTTGATGCAATTACACAGTTTTGAGGAGATTCGAGCGGAATTTCTGAATATATATTATTGAAAATTTAAATATGTTAAATATTCTGTGAATGTTATGTAACTATGCAAATATAAACCAAGTTTCATAGAAAAAAGAGGAAGCTAATTTTTCTCTCTGGCTCAAGAGGGTTACATTCCAATATGTTAGAGGCATTTTTCGTTGCGAATTGTATTTTTTCAGTAGTAATCATAATTTTCCTAGAAGCTTGCTTCATTAAGAAAATGAAAACCTACATCATGACCAAAGTGAATTTTAATTTCACATTCCCCACAATATGGCACATGGCAAGATTTGCAGTAGAGACTGCCAGTCAGGTTGGGATGATCCTGGCAGATGGTAACGGCAGGAGTTGTTTTCAAAATTTTCATTGCCAAGGACATGTAGTTGTAGATGTCGGGCTCAGGTTTCGCCTTAGACTCGACACAAAATTCGCAAGTCTTTTTGGATCCATTACAGACACATCCAAATCCTTCAGATTCACATAAACCGGAATCCACAGATGAAGAACTGCTTATCGAGATTTTTCCTTATATGAAGTTACTTTCATAACTTAAGGAACAGCATTATTTGATTTTATATATAAAAATTATACTGATCGTACACAGTTGTTATATATTTATAAGGACAGAGAAACAGATTATTCATAATTAACTCGCGTAATTGTTGTATACTTATTAAAGTGGTATAGGAAAATTCCCTACTTTTTTCTTCTAAAATGTCCCGTGAAGAGACTGCCCGGAGCTGACTTGAGTCAACATCACTCTCCCCCTATTGCTCTCTTACTCGGGAGGGAAAGGGGCAGGATGTCCAGTACGTAATTGTTATTGCCGCCGCCAAAAATTATTCGTGGAGAGCTGGCTAATGAAGATATGGAAACTTTAACTACAACCGATGTTACTGTTATTCGGAATAACATCGGTTATGCTCGAAGATCTGTAGAGCCAAAGTGACAACAAATTTTGAGTGATGTTCATGATGCCCTTGATAGTGTAAGAATAGAAAGTAATGGGAACGAAAATTTGTGACCGTCCGCGAAGATAGGGAGCTAATGCGCGTTATCTTAATTGTACAGGAGGAACGATTGAATAGGCGTTCCAATACAGGAACTCCACAAGAGGGCCTCACTTTGCAGATTATTATTAATAAGAATTTTTCAGATATAGGAATAATATTTTTTATGATGAAAGAACAAATAAAAAGCTATCGATTCGTATGAAAAACTAAAAATCGATTTTTTGTTGATGGGACATTTTACATATTCTATAGCATTTGCTCACTTAACTGCTGAATGTAATAAACTGTGTTTGAATTTGAAAGCCAAAATAGTGTATTTTGATTTCGAAGCTGCCTCACTTACATACAAATGAGAAGTCTTTCCTCTCTCTCACTTACGCGCGCTCATTCTCTCCTCCTCGTATAGTGGAGGCAGTGTAGACCAAAAATGTATGTTATCTAACATCGGTCTGAAAAAGCTCGGATTTAAATATTTTTTTTTTGAAATGTTCAAAATTGGAAGTAATAAAAGGTTTAAGATTTTAAAATTTCCGCTCTGAATGTAAAATTGCAAAAAATCACAAAATACCTGAAATTTGAGAAAAAAAAGTCGAACGTAATAGATTGATTTTTTTTACTAAAAAATTTAAAAAAATAATTAATTTTCAAACGTAATTAATATTGAGATATTTAATTAGGATTTTATCAATTGCAAAATTGCGAAAAATAAAAAAAATACCTGAAATTCAAAACAAAAAAATAGTTGAACATAATGGCAATTTTAGGGAGAAAAAATTGTTTAAATAAATTATAATGGTTTGAATTATTAATTGTTCTTTTCAGCCTGCTCCTTACATAATTTAGTACAGCCTGATGGGGACAAAAAAGTATTTGAATTTTTTTTATGTGTAGGTTTCAAAATATCGTATACACATTGTAGAGGAGGCAATTAGTCGCTTGAAAAAGGATTTTATCGTAAACGGTTGCGTTTTTTTAACAAATTCTTTTACGATTCGAGAGAACCAAATAACACATAAAGATCATATTGTTTGGTTTTTCTTTACAATTAAAAAAAAAAGTTATGCAGTTTTTTATATGCGAACTTTGGCATGTTTTGGGACCCATCGTTCCTTTGATAAGGATTTTCTCAGAGGTAGTTGCTTTTTTTTACGCGATCTTTTTACGAATCAATAGGAGAAAATAATCACTCGAAACGATTTTTTAGTTTAATCAAAAAATTCAAATTTGCAAAAATTATGCAGATTTTTCAGTGCCAAGGGCGGCGTTTTTTGGAAAACGTCGCTACTTTGACAACGATTTTCTCTGAAACGGTTGCTTTTTTGAAAATCTTTTTAAAATCATTTGTTGCTCCCTGATAGTACTTCAAGAGTATCATTTAATTATTTTTTTCAATCAAATGGGCAAAAGTTGAACTGCTTTTTGTCCCTCCTGTAACATTCCCATTTTCTCACTTGCGCCCTTGTACCGTGTCTGTGCCGTTTCGCCCGCCATACATTTTTATATAATTTATAAATAATGAATCGTGTAATTATTTTTATTATTTGCATTGTGGTATATTTTCATTGCAATATATTTACCTTGTATTGGAAGTCCATATCTGTAATTTTCGCAGCGAGCAGGAGATCGTGTTATTACCCTCAATATCCACTGAGGGCTCGATAATTTAAAAAAATATAAAAAGTATTTATAAATTATAATTTTCAAATAGTATATTTAATAAATAATTTATAGTGTAATGGTATAGAATATGTATATGAATAGTATATGTACCTTGTATTTCACTTTGATTATTTCCTAAGAAAGGAGCAACTTGCAGATCTCAGCATTACTCTCCATTCTTTTCAAACACGATACACAAAGTTTCAAAATTATTTAAAGAAATTATTTGATATAGACTTTCAAAAAGTTGTACTATTATTTTTATACTTATTATGGTACTTATTATGGTTTCCGAAAACCAGCCAAATAGGAACTAAACTTTTCCAGCGTCGAAAACGTGGTTTTCGTATACCTGAGCGAGACCGCTATACCTAAGCGCGCGGAACACCTGCCCATTTTCCACTTTTCCGCCACTTTCTCCAAAAATTTCCTTCTCAACGAAGGTCCTATACATTATACTACAATATAGGGTATTTCGGTACTCATTTCTGAACATTATCTCCTACATAAGCGATGTTTCTTTACAGAAAATTGCCTAATTAACGTAAGCCTGAAAATATCTTAAATAAACAATTTCCGGAAATTTTAAACAGGTAAACATTTCATTATTTTACATGTTTAGTATGTAAAAAAAATTAAGCAAATCCGAACATTTTCGGTCCGATGCAAGATAAATGCCTAGCGTGCCTCCACTAAGATGGTGGTACGAAGGGGCCGCCAGTGTTGGGGGAAAGAAGGAACGGAGGAGAGTGCGCGGCGGACTGAATTTGGGACTAAGTTCGTGTACAGCCGCTCTCCTCAATTCTGACCGCGGGACTGAATTCGAGTGCACCGCCTAAATATAGACATTTTTAATCATGTGAAAATACAGGAGAAATTTTGACACCAAAAGGAACAATTTATAGGGCAGCTATTTTGGCGAAAAAATAAAACCTTTTTGGACCACGCTTTATTTATTCCTATTTTTTACCACTTTTATTGAACTCAGTTAGTTAAAATTTAACCATTCACAGATGGTTAAACAAAGTTTTCTTTTTTTAATATTATGTAATACTTTGAAGGGACGTAGGATAAGAATTGCTCTAAAAAAACCATCAAATTGTCAGGAAATTTTTTTACAGAATTTGAGTAGACGCCCTACGATAATTCTGAAGATATTTTTTAATACAGTGAAATTGCGTAATAACGCTCCCGCATATAACGCTTTCCCGCCTATAAAGCTCCGTTCTTCCGGTCCTGTGATCACTCCTATAAGAAGCCCATATAAATTTTCACGCATATAACGCTTTCCGCTTATAGCGCTTTCCTGCTTTTAACGCTATAATATTGTGGTCCCAAGGTGAAATTTCTCCCGCTTATAACGATTTCTTATTGGCCAGGAAGCTCAAACTCCCCAAAAGCGGGGTGAAGAAGCCCCAATCGTATTAAACGTTCATTTAAACGGTGATAAGCTAAATCATCAAACGTTCAGTATACGTTTACCTACAGCCCTGCTCGTACCTCATAATACATTTTCGGTTCTTCGGTACTTTATTTGGATAACAGTAGTGTATTGTGATATATTTTGTAGTGTTGTTCTGAATATAACAAAAATGTCAGTGGCAAACAAAAGAAAAGCGTTTTCAGTGTCAGAGAAGTGCGAAATTTTAAGAAAATATGACCAAAATACGAGTTTAAATCAAAAAGAGTTCGCGGCATCATTGGGAATTCCTGCGTCTACTTTGAGACCAATCGTGAGTGATCTTAAAGACGTCGAAGAGAATGCGGTTTTGGGTTCCGGTAAAAGAAGAAAAGTTAAGGCAGGAAAATATGACAAACTGGAGTTTATTTTGCTCGAATGGTTTCATCAAGCTCGCGCAGTTAACATTCATGTGAATGGACCAATATTACAGGAGCAGGCTTTAGAGATAGCTCGAGAAATTGAATTAGGAGATTTTACCGCATCCTTAGGATGGCTTGATCGCTTTCGTAAACTCCACGGTATCGTTTGTCGACAAATAAGTGAAGAAGCGAAATCTGTTGATGAATCGGTTGTTATTGTTTGGAACTCTCATACAGTGAAAGGACTTCTGCAGGGCTATACACTGGATCGCATCTACAACGCAGATAGTATAAATTTGATAGGATAAATTTCAGTGCCACTTTTTCAAATGAGCTGATAAATCCTTTAAAATAATCCAAAATAAGAAAAAACTAAAACTCCAAAATTGTCGCTTTATTAAAAAATAGTTATTTGTGATACAAGTGCGAAAAATAGGTGATTGTGTGGGAGTGTGAATTCCGCAACATAAGCCGGAGGCTCGAAGCACGAGCCGATGGTTAGCGCACGAGCGAAGCGAGTGTGAAAACGTAGACGAGTGCTTCGAGCCGCAGGCGAATGATGCAATCACACGAGTTAGCAATCTCCTATGCGCACGTGCATCACACGCTATTTTTCGCAACGCCCGCCCGAAAAAGTTCTGTTAGGAAGAGTTAACGAAAAATACTAATCTTGCAAGACAAGATTTTTAAATTTGGTAAGCTATTTTTTTGAAAACAAAAGTTAAGAAAATTTTTTTTTGAATTTCCGAAATTATGTTGTTGTTGAAATAACATGTTTAAAAAAAAATTTGTGAAAATTTTTGTTTTTTAAATTTGTTAAACAACATTTTTTAACAAGAATTTTGTTGAAAAAAAATTATGTAACAAAAATTTTATGAAAAAAAACTTGTTGGGGCTTATGCCCTTTTTCTGTGCCAAATTTTGGCGCTTATGCCCTTTTGTACGACGAACGTAAACGGCTAAGAAACCTTAAAAACAAAACTTCAATCATTAAAAGATTTGTTGAAGTTGAATCAAAATTTATTTCAAGAAGATATCAACACCAGTGTTTAAAATTACCTGTGCCAGTGTCTAAAGTACCTCATCTCGAAAGTGCGCATGCGCAGCTTTTTCACCAGTCTGCTCAAATAAGGTCCTTTAGGCACCATTTAGAAGCATGGAAAGGTCAACTTTTGAGGTGGGAGTTGCAAAATAGTATATTATGCACCTAGCGTGAGAAAAAGTGCCTCTCCCCCTTGGCGCGTACGATATTTTTTACATCAAATGGACGATTTCAGACATTTCTCGAAATATATTCATGATTTCAGTCGATATTATATTTTGAATGAAGAAGCATGAAATTTATGTTAACTTATTCCAAATTATCAAAAATTCAATGAAAAAATTGCCGAAAATTGTTAGTAATTTACGGGAATTTTAGAGGTGATTTATGGTATCTTACCATGATTTGCTCAAAATTCATTTTACAGATGTCTATAAATTTTCCAGGGATCACAGCGCAAAAAGAGCTCAAAAAGGGAGAAATAGGGTAACTTTCTCACGAAAAAGGCGAAAATAGGGGAAAGATTAAACATTTATTTTTACATGTCGAAAAGAACATTCAACTATTTTATAAGTGTCCGGGCAAACTTAGTGAGAACTTTAAAGACTTTAAGAAAATTACTTTAATATGTGAAACCTATATTAACATGTGCGATGAAACCAGATAATAATATAATGTACCACTAATTTGTTTTAAGCGATTTGAATAGAAAAATGTAATCAAGTATTAGAATAAGAAGGAAACGTTGGTCGAAAGGAGCAACAGGGTGGGACCTTAGAGACAAGGGGAAAAATGGAAAGTTTGAAGTGAGTGGGAGAACCTGAGGGACCAGGACGAAAAAGCACGCAGGGCAGTATGCCTACGGAAAAGGTTAAGACCGGATGTTTTCTTCTTGTGTTGTCGAGATTCTTATCCGTAATTTTCCCAAATTACATTTATTGTCAATTTCAAATTTACTTCATTTTAATATCTTGCATATCATCTTTCGAGTCACCTCAGTGTATTTTTCAATAATTAATTAGAGCGAGATAACGAGAACAGTGCCTTTCTCTGTTTAGCACCCTTACCCCACGCTTCGTCACGAACTTATGGTCCTTCGAGAGTCGGATTCATTCGCGGTGGATCCATCGTGTTCGCGTTCCAGATAGATTAAAAAGCTCAGATAGCTTGCGCGAGTTACATTGAAAAGAAAAAGTTTAAGTGATTGTGCGTGGGAAATAAAAATATGAGTGAACAAAACTCAAAGCTTGCTCAGGATCCGGGGGATAATAGTGAAAAACGTCCAACTGAACGTGGTTCGGATAGCCACAGTGTGCATACCAGACATAGTGAAAAGTCAAAACATAGTGCAGTGCTGTTATCAGATGATAACGGAGACAAAACCCTGGTGCCTGAAAAGGACGCTAACTCAAGCGGAAAATTTCATCCTGGCGGAGGAGCAATGCCGAGGGTAAAGGGGAAACGCCAACAGCTGAGCAAGTCCCAAGGAAGAGGGGATAACGAAAATTTCGGGAACCGAAGAAGCACGAGAGTGAACTTCGGAAAGCAGCCTGCGAGCCTAGGCTGCGCCTCACTGCCCGGCACTTCAAAAAAATTCAAACGTCAGGTAAGGGAAAAAGTTCATGAGAAATCCGGTAACTCCGAGTCGAGAGTAGGGGAAGGCCCGAGTCACACAGATGGAGGGGAAAATAAAGACGTGCGCGCGCGAGAAAACGGTACGGAAAATCGAAAAGCGTTAAGTGAACTTTCCCGGAAAACTCCGTCGAATAAGAGCATTTTGATCAGATCATACGTATCGCTACTTTCAAATCGTAGCGCGCTACTGAGACATCAGCTTGAGATTGAAGCTCAGAAAGCGGAAGAACTGGACAAAATCGAGAAAGAAGCGGAAGGACGCAGAAAAAAACTCATTGAACTTCGCGCACAATTAAGAATGGTTGAAATTAATGAGCTCGCGGAAAACGACAATGACGTCGATGAGGTCGTGGAAGTTCGCGAAGACAATAGTAATATTGACGAACAGTCGGTGTTATCAGAACAATCGTGTGTATCCAAAGTGCGAAACTGGATGACAAATGCGAATTTGACGCCGAAAAATGAGTCGAAGGAAATCTTAGCAGACAAAATAGCCGTCGCATCTGCCCCTAAAGTGTATGAGAGTTCGCGGATGAATTCGGGAAACGCGATGACAACGTATGCGGCGCGTCAAACTATGAGTGCGAATCTCCCTACGTTCAACGGAAACATTGCTGAATGACAGATGTTTATCAGCATGTTTCGTCAGACGACGAATGTGTGCAGAATCTCGCCCGAAGAGAATATGGTTCTTCTGCAGAAATGTTTAAAGGGGGAGGCCCTTGAAGCAGTACAGTCATTGCTCTTATTCATGTAATGATCTTCGGAGCAGTATCCTCACCCTACATGGCACAGGAAATCAGAAATCGCAATGCTCGTGAATATGAGAGCATTTACCCAGAGGAATGTGAAGCGATTATATCTAAGCATTACATGGACGATTACCTGGATAGTGTCGACACTGTGGAGGAAGCGATGGAAAGAGCTCATCAAGTCGCCTATGTACATCGGCGAGGAGGTTTGGAGATTCGAAACTGGATTTCAGATTGTAAAGAGGTGCTGGCCACACTACCAGCGGATGCTGTAGCTCCACGTGGTAGCAAGCTGACTCTAAAAAATGAAGAAATGCAGAGAAACCTTGGAGTTACCTCGATATCAGAAACAGATTCCTTCACTCCTGCAAACGACTTCCCAAAACTAGATCGAGGACTCGTTAGCGGTGAGAAAATTCCGACGAAAAGAGAGGTGTTAAAGGTAGTAATGTCAGTATTTGATCCTCTAGGTCTGTTTTCATTGTTGACGATCCGGGCCAAGGTACTATTACAAGATATCTGGAGAAAATGCATCGGTTGGGACGATCACATCCCGGAAGAATTACAAGACAAGTGGACTACATGGCTAGCCGACCTGGAACGAGTGAAGTCGGTGTGAATTTCTCGTTGCTACGCCTTAGGAATCAGAAGAATAATAGAGACGTAACTTTATGTACTCGGTGATGCTAGTGAACAGTCAATTGCCGCAACAGCTTACCTACGATTAATAGGTGAGCGCGGTATTCGGTATTCGGTATTCGATTCGCCTGGCTAAATTTGTGAAACAGCAGCATACACTTCCGATAAAACGAACATTTTATTGGACTGATTCAATGACAGTTCTTTGCTGGCTGAGATCAGACGCGCGAAGTTGTCAGACTTTCGTAGCACACAGAATAGCGGAGATTCTGGATAACACTGATCAGACAGAATAGAGATGGATTCCTACAAATGTGAATGTCGCCGATGAAGCCGCACGAGACTACCGACAGTTAGACTTGAGATGTGATAGTCGCTGGTTTACCGGTCCTGAATTCTTCAGCCTTCCATAAAATGAATGGCCTCAAGAAAGAATGGGCTAATCAACTTCAAAGGGAGAACTCTAGCCAAAAAAAGAGTTCTGTGGCTTGTTCAACGAGGACAACGCGGCAGTCAGTATCTACCCTTCGAGATTTTCAGCGTGGGACCGAATGGTACGAACCGTAGCATGGATGAAACGCATAATTCTCATTTGGCGCAAGAAAGCACCGAAATTGTACAAAAATAACGGTGTCTGGGAACTAACTTCTCGTGAAATAGAAGAGGCGGAGAAAATTATAATTTGTCAACCACAACGAGAGTCGTATTCTAAGGATTTCTCTAGACTCAAAAATGGGAAAAATATATCCAAGAAATCGAAACTTTTACCACTGGCACCATTGAAGTTAGAAGATGGATTCATCAAGATGGAAGGACGAGTGAAAATCAACGCAAAAAAAGGACCAGAGACCTTTAATCCGATTATTATGGACGAAAAACACCCGATGACAAAAATTCTTGTGATGCATTATCACAAGAAATCAGGACATCACGGAAAAGAACGAATCGTGAACGAGCTGCGCAAACGTTTTTACATCCCGAAGATAAGGACCGTGGTAAAAGGTACCTGGAATGACTGTCGCTTGTGTAAACTGCGGCGAACATTGCCAGTAGCGCCAATGATGGGACCTTTACCAGCTGTGCGCTGTCAGCCGCGAGTGCAACCCTTTGAATACACAGGGGTCGATTATTTCGGAGCGCTCTACGTGACAATCGGTCGAAGGAGAGAAAAGAGATACGGAGTACTTTTCACCTGTCTGACGATTAGAGCAGTGCACATGGAAATAGCGGCATCGCTATCGACGGATTTGATAATCATGGCCCTCAGAAGAATGATCGCCAGAATAAAATACACGAGAAAATTGTATTCGGATAACGGAACTAATATGAGAGGGGCTTCCGAAGAGCTAAAAAGGGCCATCAAAGATTTGGATCAGAACAAAATACTGCGAGAAACCTCGCGAATTCGGATTGAGTGGAATTTCATTCCGCCAGCAGCTCCGTACATGGGGGGTTGCTGGGAGCGACTCGTGAGATCGGTTAAGAAAGCATTAGAATCGGTCCTCAAAAAGCAAGCTCCGAGAGAGGAGACATTACAAACTCTTTTTGCCGAGGCAGAATACTCGGTAAACAATCGACCGCTGACTCACGTATCTAACGATCTTGCTGACATCAGAAGTTTGACTCCAAATGATATTCTACTTCCAACTCTTGAACCAATTCGATCAACCGGAGAACCCAGTGGCAAACTGAAACACCACTTCTTGCAATTGGTGATTTGGTATTGATGTGGGATGAGAAAGCATCCAGGAACGAGTCGAGAAGAGGACGAATTGTCGCCCTCTATCCAGGTAAAGACGGAAGGACTATATGGCTGATTGTGAAGAGAAATGTTGAGTTTCAACTCGATTGAGATTGAGATTTTTCAATCACATTTTTCCCCTCAACATTTTCTGTAACGTTTTTCCTCGGAACTTTCTCTATCACCTTTTATCCCTCAAACATTTTCTAGAAAGTTTTTCCTCGGATATTTCCGAGCAAGATTTTTACCTCGAGATTCTGCTTACCTTTTTTCGTCTGAACTTTTACGATTACTGTTTTTCCTCGGGACTTTTTGTACACTGTTTTTCCTCAAAACTCTCTGTGTCACATTTTTCCTCTGAGCGCGTCATATTGTGTATGCCTTCCTGCGTCGATAACAAAAAACATGAAAAATTAGTATTTTCCTCTTATGCGCAATAAGGCATACACTAATTCGGTTGTTCATAAGTATTATATAAATATGTATCATCGACCATGTCCGAAAATACCTGTGATTTTGAGCTTTATTGCCTGAAACGTGTTTTATTTTAACGATCTTCTTATTTCTCTGTTTATTTTCTTCAATTATTACAGCAAAATATGCGCTTTATGGCATTATAATATAAAGCATTGTTAAGGTCGTTGACAGAACAAATTTCCGGGGGAGGGGGGTTACGCAGCAGGAAAAAAGTTCAGGTGGGATGGTAGTGGCAAATAGGAAAATATATGTATATTATGTACATGATTCAATAATTGGGGGGGGGGGGTACAACACTGGTTAACAATGCACGGTGTTAACAATAATTAGTTGCACTGGTCAAGCAAGCCATAATTTCTTTAGATCTTAGCTATAGAATATCTTATATGTTACATTTGTAAAAAATTTGTGAATTTAGTGATTTATGACTTTTTCAAACAGCTGTAAGGTATACGAAGAACATTTTGTAAGTTCTAAGGAAATTATAGCTAGCTTCATCAGGACAAACCGAAGGCATGCCATAGAAGTGCCAAAAACTGCAAATAAAACCAAATTACCATAATTTTCGTAACCATGGGGAATTTTTTTAAATTCTCCTAATTGAACATTTTAAAACTCAGTCCAAAACCCTAGGACTCTTTTGGATTTCAAGAATTTATTAGAGTTTTTTATTTTTGTAATAAGACGTAGAAACTTTTCAACATTAACCATTTTCGCTTTTTTTAAATTCTATATTTTTGGTAAATCCCAATCAAGATCTATAAATCATGTGCTATATGGATTTTTTGTTTGAAACATTTTGTGGAAAAGACACATTACTCCAATTTCCAAAAGTAATTTTTTAGCCATTACAGAATATATTTATGTATTCATTTGTTTTCAAAAAGTTAAAAGGATAAGTGAAACGTTAATGTTACAGGTTACTACACTTTTTTTAATCAATGTTTTTTTGCCTTGATTCAGCAGTACTATATTTTTGAGCAAAATTTAGTTATTATTTTTAATGAAGTCAAAAACGTTCTCATTTGTAACAGAAGTTATTGGTAAAGACGTTTGAAAATTTAAAAAAAAATGTTTTGTATTTGGCCATAAATGGCGTTACTGTTTCTAAACTGATTAAATCATAACGTCTTAATTGTGATCAAGTTTGGTAACAACCGTTACTATGAAGATTAAAATAATAATTTAGCTCAAATTTATCCCTTTTTATTTCGAAAGCAGCCTAAACAAAATGTATCGAAAAAGCCTTTCGGACGAAGTTTGTTCAAGCTCGGGTTTTTGATGCTTCAGATGATGCTTATCAAAATATTGTAATTAGACAATTTCACCGAAAGGCTTTCTCTATTACACATTTTGTGCGGGGTCTTTTAAAACTTGTCTTATCTTATATACTTATTACTCATATGTAAATGCATCATTATCAGAAGCTCATAAAAAAGGGGAATTCAATTTCTAATAACTTATATAACTTAAGGGCTAACCTGAAACTGAAGTTTCAGGTTATGTTGTTCTTAGATATATTCTCTACGATGCCTGTGATTGGCCAGAGCGCCCCATGGTAAGGACTGCTCGAACTTGATTGGCCAATCAAGTCCTTTTTAAAAAACCCGGGAGGACGGAAAGCCAAATCGAATTGGTATTATATCCATTGTCCCTATTGATGTTATTAGGATGTTTTAAGATTTCGATTGCTTCTCTATGTTTTCTTGGAAAAATATTTTGCGTTTTTGCGATGGCGGTTGTTTTGTCGAACAAAATTCTATGTCCTGTTTCAATATGATGTTCAGCTATTGCTGATTGCGTGAAATGTTTCGGCCTGACTTTACTCTCATGTTCCTTTACACGTTGGCTCACCGCCCTCCCGGTTTCTCCAATGTAGACTTTGCATCGTAGAGAATATTTCTAAGAACAACATAATCTGAAACTTCAGTTTCAGGTCAGTCCTGAAGAAGTGAACTGCAATGTTCACGAAACATCGGCAAGCTCGTAGTTTTGCACATGATTGAAACCCGAAAAAGTTTTAAATTTAAATTTTTTTTTAAATTTTGAATTTAAATTTATCATAATGAATCATCGTGAAAGCATTAAATCTATTAATATATAACTTAAATCTTCAACTGTTTTCATATGGCTTCCTCTAGTAGAATCATCGACACTTACATTATCTGTCTAACTATTCCAACTATTTCATGAAAAGAATAACGATCTATCGAGCAGATGTAGTGCAACAACGTTTAAGTTATATTATTATTCAAATTGTCTCAGGCTTTCAATGATTATGGATATTATTATTACGTTGACCCTCCTTCCATTCACAGGTACTCATAACCTGATACTTCTCTACTCAACACGGTCGCGAAACGCGGAAAGTGCTTAGTAATTTCGTTGGTCTCAGTATTTCTTTCGAAACTCTATATTCTGTTTGCGCATTGGTCATAAGTCGCGAGCATTCACACTGGAGAGAACACCTATAGGGAGCCGACAATCACGATGGGCCACCTCATATGGAACCAACATTCAACCTGGAGAGCCCGTTTATAGGGATCCAACATTCATTCTGGAGAGCCCATTTATAAGGATCTATCTTTCTTACAAACTTTAGTTCTAATGCCAACGACTAAGACCAACGATTCAAAATATTAATTTCACTTCGTCATGATAAGTTTGAAAGATGATTGAGATTTGAAATTTGAGCGGGTGCAATTTTTCAGGTTAGCACCTGCTCCCAGTGGAATCCTGCGGTTGAAATCGCGGTGAAATTTCAGCTGTAACCACGCCTCACGACCGTGAGATAGGTGGTTAAAGTCTGCGACGAATTCAATACGATGATCCGGCAAAAGTCTCGTGCACCCAGAGAACACGGAGCGACCCAAGGAAATTCATGATTTAGTATTCCGCGACCACCTTGCCGACGTGAGATGTAAAGTCGCGGAACAGAAGATTTAAGGTGCATGCTTTTGTTTATGTGCATAACCTTTCGGGACCCGATATCGAGGGATCTGAGCTCATTCTTCGTCCATGGAACCACTTCAAATGAATAGCGTACTACAGGGACGGCAAGCATGTTCGTCGCAGATACTTTGTTACTCGCCGACAGTTCGGAAGACCAAATCCGTCGAATGAGAGGTTTGTATCTGCATCGGAGAGTATCCTTTATAGATTTCACGTCCTGAATGCGGCTCTGTGGCACGCCCAGGTATGTATAGGTCGCTCCAGCGCCAAGGTGTCGTATAGTGCTTCTGTCGACGAGCTGACGGTCTTCCAAGATTCTATTAAGTTTTCCTTTCTTCAAATAAACCTTGGCGCATTTTTCTAACCCGAAATCCATTCCAATTTCTGAAGTGTACTCTTTGACAATGTCTAGAGCTAGATGTAGTTTCTCTTGATTTTTAGCATAGATCTTAAGATCATCCAATGTAAAATACATGAGTGACTTTATGCTTTCGATTTCCAGGTTTGCCGCAGAGGTACCCTTCGGAATGGCGAAGTGCGAGAGATAGTGGCAATAATGTGAGGTAAAAGAGGAAAGGGCTCATGGTGTCGCCCTGAAACACACCTCTCTGAAAGGTTACACTGTTCGTGATCACACGATGTGGTCCAGATGAGATAGTAAATCTGGTTTTCCAAAGCGGCATTAATCAATCCAGGCCATCGATAGGTAACGCTTATAGAATGCTGCGTCTTTACAGACATATCTATCGCTGAGCAGGTTCTCCCGACATTCGGCTACGCCTTTCTTTGAGCCACGTTGTTTGTACATCTCTCGCCACACAGGTCAAATTGTCCGAACAATCCTATCATTTAGTACAGCTGTGAAGATCTTATACAGTGTGTTCAGACAACTTATTGGCCTGGAATTTTTAGGGTCAGCTAAGTTGCCCGTCTTCGGCAGGAGCACTGTGCGCCATTCTACCAACCACTCCGTAATAGGCTCTTCCGACTTTCGATATGAGGTGAAAATGCGGGCCAGATGCTCCGTTGCACACTCGAGGCCTGACATTGTTCTCCAAGATTTCGAGAAACGAACTATATTCGTGATCGAATTCTCGGCCCCGTCCGAATACAACATCACTGCCAAGGAGAAAGAAAAGGAGGAGAGGTATCAAGACCTTAAAAGGGAGTTGCGAAGACTGTACCCAAAATATTCGGTACAAGTAATTGTCCTTGTGCTAGGTGCTCTAGGAGGTACGAAACTATTACTGGTTCGTAACCTTAAAGCCATACCCGCGTGCCAAAAATATGCCAAGGCACTTGCGAAATGGATGCAAAAAGCTGTCATCCTTGGGTCACTTCGTGTTCTCAAAACACACAAGGGTTTCGCAGGCCTGTCGTTGTGATTTCATCGTGTCCTGTGACCACCCATCTCACGGTTGTGAGATGTGGCCATGAGTGTGATTTACCGCGGTCCTACTGGGAGCTGGTGTCATTTTTAGATGGCAGTTGCTCCCAGTGAGACCCTGCGGTGGGTTTTTAACCTTTTTTTTAAATTATATATTGATTTGTGATATTAGTCTGGTCACGAACAAAGGACCCCTTGGATAGCAAGTGTTCCTCTGAAATATCATTTGTAGATATCATAAAACTATACCTGGTACTTTAACAAACTTCTTCTTGAGTAAATACAGATAGAAATGTCAGAAAAGTGTCTGAACCTGAGATTCTTGAGAGACTTTCTAGTCATGTTGTACCGGTAGAGCAGGGAATTAAATAGGTTTTATTCAAGATTTTTAAGTGATCCAAAATTTTGAATAA
>CAKNWT010193947.1:0-12647 GCA_932066315.1 Andricus coriarius
CCTAAAATTCTGCTTTTTTGTAATAAACATATATATTTTAATTTCAACGTATCTTCTCTACATTATCTAATCAATCCTAAATTGTTTAAAAAAATTTAATTTGTTTAAACAAATTTTTGATCAATTCGCCTAAAATTCTGTTTTTTGAGATCGAACTGGCCAGCTGTTATTTTGAAGTCGCATTATTGATATTTACAAATGATTTCCATTGTTTAAATATTAAAATTATTTTTTCAACATTCCATTATTTATTCAAACAAATTCAATTGTTTTCAATATTTTTTCAGTAAATTCGGGATTTAAATTTTTTCTTCGAATAATAAATACTATAATTATTGATTTCCAAATTCAAACAATTTTATTATGTTTTGATTGCGTGAAGATGGGTTTATTGGGTTACACATAACACTGTGAATAAGTTGAACATTGTTTCTTGCAAAATAATGTATATATTCTTCACACATAACACAGAGAAAAATTTCGATCTCAAAAAACAGAATTTTAGGCGAATTAAGCAAAAAAAATGTTTAAACAAATTTAATTTGTTCAAACAATTTAGGATTTATTAAATAATGCAGAGAAGATATCTTGAAATTCAAATATATAGATTTATTACAAGAAACCAGAATTTTAGGCGAATTGATGAAAAAAAATTTCGTAAACAAATTAAATGTGTTTAAACAATTTAGGATTTATTAGATAATGTATAGGGGATAACTTGAAATTAAAATATATAGGTTTATCACAAGAAAAGCTGACTTTTTTACCATAAATTAAAAAAAAGTAGAAAATTAATAATAATTCATTGTTTAAACAATATAAATAAATGAATAAATAAAGTTACTTTCAGATAATAAACTGCCATTCCGATCTCAGAGAACAGATTTGAAACGAATTTTATAGAAGAACATATTATTTAAGCAAATAGAATTTATTTAAATAAATGGAAATTAACTAAAAAACATTTTTAAACATTCCAATAGACCTATAGTAATGATCTCCGAAAAAAAGGAGAATAAACTGCTTAAAACAGTCAATTTCCTGAAGAATGTACATTTTTCGATTTAAGGGTAGTTTTCAGGGCATCGTGGGGGTGTGTTAGGGGCGTCAAATACATATGTATGATAGGAAAAATTCTTCGTTAGAAAGTTCTCTAGAAGCCTTATAACTTTAATGTCAACTTTTCTCTAGCCCTGAACAATTATTCGAAAAATACCAAAAAGTGACATTTTACCATGGAAATTTCAAGTCCCAACAGGCACCATTTAAAATCAAAATTTAGAAAAAAGAAAAAATAGGACCTTTATTTTTTTGGATTTCGAAACTTTTTGGGCGGATCGTTTGCATTTATTTCAAAGTCGCCATTTTGGACCAACCTAATATATATATTTTTTAATTAAGATTGAAAAGAAATCTATTTTATCAGGAATAATTTTTGCAGATTAAGCAAAAATTGAAATGAATTTTGCAGAATAAGCAAAAATTTGAATAATTTTTGCAGAATAACAAAAAATTGAAATAATTTTTGCAGAATAAGCAAAAATTGATTCACAATCAAAATATAAGCTTCCAAAAAACCTCACTTTTCGGCTCATTAGAGACAAGAATAACATAATGAAAAAAGAGGGAAAAAGGGAAAAAGTCAACCAAAAACCAACTTCTCACTTTTTCCTTTCTCCTTTCTTTTTATACTACGAGGGGCACAACATGTCTCGAGTTCAATTTAGACCTCCTCATCAGGGATTATGTATAGGTAATAACCAAAGATATTTAAAATTAATAAACGTATAAAGAAAATATTTAAAACAGTCTTAATGCAAAATTTGATTAAGTTTAATGTTATCAAATATATTTATTGAGAAATTGATTGTTTAATAAAGAAGAAATCTTTCTGTCATCTAGTCAAAGACATCACTATAACCAGTTAATTACTTTATCCCATCCTTTGTTATATCTTAAGAGGTGCCTTTTTTAATTAAAAGTTTTGTTTTCCTCTCTTTATTATTAACATCTCCATGAATTATCTCTTTTTATGATTTTTCTCATGATTACGAATTTTAATATAATTCCAATTGAAATCATGTCCCTGTGTAATTTTATGTTTAGGAAGGACTGAGTGGTGTCTGGGACTTCTGTGGCAATTATGTTCATGTTCATTTTTCCTAAGTCTACGTCCCCTTTTTGTATACCCTACATAAACTGCATTGCAATATTTACAGTTTACTTTGTAAATTACACCTTTTTTGGCTAGTGTTTCATAGTTATCCTTTCCCAATTTTCCAATCACGTTGTTCTTAAAAGGAACTTATAAATAGTATGTACACCCAATTTTCCCAACATTGACTTCAAAATCTTCTGGCAAAATAAAGCGTGTTTCAGAAAAAAGATTCTTCCTCTGATAAGTAGCTTAGTGGCTAGAGGATCTGACCGGAAATCAGTTGACTAGCTCCATCTAGTCTGAGATGACGTTGAAATATTTTCTGTATCAGAGGATATAACTTTGATCGATATTGTAGATTTCCATTTTCACAGTATGTGTGAAATGATTTCTCTTATGGTCGATCCGTTACTATCTCCGATGATAATGCAGATTACTATTAAAAATTTATTTATATATTACATCTTGCAAAATAAAGCGTGTTTCAGAAAAAATATTCTTCCTCTGATAAGTAGCATAGTGGCTAGAGCACCTGACCGTAAATGAGTTGACCTGACGTTCGAATCCCAGCAGAGTGAAAGGAGTAGATCTTTTTTCTGAATAAATTTTATTTCAAAAATTTTTAATTTATAGCTCCATCTAGTCTGAGATGACGTTGAAATATTTTCTGTATCAGAGGATATAACTTGGATCGATATGGTAGATTTCCATTTTCACAGTATGTGTGAAATGATTTCTCTTATGGTCGATCCGTTACTATCTCCGATGATAATACAGATTACTATTAAAAATGTATTTTTATATTACATCTTGCAAAGTAAAGCATGTTTCAGAAAAAGGATTCGTCCTCTGATCTCTCTGTAGCTTAGTAGTTAGAGCACCTGACCGGAAATCAAATCACCTGGTGTTCGAATCCCAGAGGAGTGAAAGGAGTAGATCTTTTTTCTGAATAAATTCAATTTCAAAAGCATTAAATGTATTATAATCTCCTCTGTCTACTTTATTTTGATAATTGTTTTTATTTGTAATGTGATTTATTCTATTATGCGCATGTTTTTCAATGAACTCAAAAGGGTTTAGAAAAAGAATTTGTCTACAAATTTCAATATTTTTTCCATGTAGAATTGGATGTGATAATTTAAGGGCTCTATCAATCAAATTTTTAATAATTCCTATTTTACTTTGAACTGAGTGATTTGAAAGAAAACTAAGTCTTCTTTCTGAAAACATAGTTTTCCTGTACCAATCAGTGATAATATGTCTTTCATCGGTTTTAATTAAATTCATGTCGAGAAATTTTAATTTTCTTTCAGTTTCAATTTCAACAGTAAATTGTAATCTTGGGTGCATACTATTAAACGCATTAAGAAGGGTGTTGACATTATTTTTATGTACACTAAGTACTGAATTGTCTACATACCTCGCATAAAAACCAATAATAAAAATTTCAGCTAAAATAGGAGACAACACTGATCCTATGGGAGTTCCAAACTTTCTTTTGTATAAATTATTATGAAATTTGAAATATACAGAATGAATAACATATTTGTTAGAATCAAGAAATAGTTATTTCTTAAATTTTGGTATCAATTTCAAATACATCCCAACATTCTTGTATGGAATTTTCAACACTTTCATAGGGGATATTTGGAAACACAGCTATTACATTAAAAGAGAAAAATATGTGATCAAAAGGTTACATTGTCAATTAGTTTTAAAAAAGCATGACTATTTTTAGTTGATCTTTTTGAGATTTCTATTGATTTTTTTATAATTTCACTCAATAATTCTTCTAATTTTCTGATTGCATAATCTATTGTTGAAATAACTGGTCTTGAGGGTAGTCAGTTTTGTGAGTTTTAACAAGGCCATAGGCTGAGAGAGATTAGTACTCGTTAGATCAATCAATATCTTTATATATCAATATCAATATCAATATCTTTCAATATTATTACCTAAGTGTTTATTAGTTTTCATCCTGTCTAAAATGATAAAAGTCCCTTTTTGAAGCATTTTAATAGGATCATTAGGAATCAATTGACAACTATCTTCATCATTAAAGATATGCAACATTTTTTGAATATAAAGATCCTTATGAATCGCTTCTGTAATACTTCCTTTATCTGATTTTGTGATCATTAATTCAGGGTGGTCTTTCACGCAAATTTTTGCTTCAATTAAACTCTCATTCCACTTCTTTTCTAAAAAAGTTTTTGGATTATCATTATTTAAAAAATCATTAGATAATTCCATAAAATGTGATCCAAATTCATCAATTTTATTCTCAGGTATTTTTTTAATATTCGATTCAATGTCTTTAATGATTTCAAGTAATTGAATTTAGCTTTTTTCCCAAATCTGTTGCTGAAACCATCACCGAATCTCAAAATTTCAATTTGTGATCTAGAGTAATCCTTTCCTAATCCGGCATAATCCACTTTTAGTCGAGAGTATTCCATCTATATTCCAGGTAATCCCAATAGTTTTCCTTGACATTTTTGTTTGCCTAAAAATTAATTTGCTTGACTAAAAATTTTACTATTACATTTTTGGTTAAAAACTGATCTTTTTTTGATTGAAAATTTATGTATTTTATTGAAAATTCCGTTTTTTTCGTAAAAAATTAGTCTTCTTCTTTAAAGCTGCATGCCCTTAGTTAAAAATTCAACCTTCTGGTGAAAAATTGTTCTACTTTGTATCTTTTCTATTATTGGTGGAAAATTGATCGGTTTTATTGAAAATTCATCCTTTTGAAGATTTGAATATTTTTTTGCAAATTGGTTACTTTTTAGTTGAAAATTAACTTTTTTAATTGAAAATTCTTAACTTGGGGTTAAAAATTCAACTGTTTTGTAGAACATTCATTTTTTTATATTAAAAAATTACCTGTTTTGTTAAAAAATTCAACAATTTCGTTAACATTTTTTTTCTCTTTTTAGTACACGGTGTGCCTGAACCAACTTTAAATGCAAGGTCATAGCACATTCAATTTTTTTGTTGGGTTCGATGAAGGGGCTTAGAAATAGTGTGCAAAAAAATTTTGTGTCAAATCCCCCGAGCCGTTTTTGAGAAAAGTGTTTTTTATGGGTTAAAAATAAAAATTTTCAAAAAAATGTGATGCATTTTCACTTTTTTCACATTATTTAACAAAATATGGCAAATAACTATAATATCAGTCCATATCAATACTGAAACATGAAATCATTTATTTTTACACTCGTCGGGCATTGTATTCTTGTACAGCTTTTAGTAAGTTACTTGGGTAATGAGGGTGGTGTCCTCAAAACTTTATATTTAGCCCAGGTCGTTTTAGAATTCGAATGTACTGATTCCATGGGTTCTTCACTGTAAAATCCAAGGCCTTTTTCAATTTTACGACAAAAATTGGGGACATGAAAAAAATCTCGTGAACTTTAGGTGTAATTGAAATTTCCAAATCACAGTTGCTTCGCTGTAACTCAGATATACAATCTACGTATTTCGGGTTTAATGTGGAAAATAACAAGAATCAACGACGAATTGAAAAGCCTTAAAGCACCTTACATATTTTAAACAAGCAATTCTACATATTCCACGCACGAAGTCGATTTTTTCTAACAGCATTTTGCAAGAATTACCTGTGAATGCTGGATACCCACGTACAAACTCGCGAGTAACATTACACTTCCGAGCCTATTGGAGACTCTCTTCTTCGAATTCCATCAGCGTGTGTTTATACATTTTGTTCACAACCCCGAGAATCAGGTGTAGTTCTGGTGGTGGAATTATTTCCAATATTTCTGTGTTAGCGTTTTCTGAGAAAATTATAGGAGTATTTGTACAATGTTTGTACTTCGTCGCAGATGGTGATTTACTTCCATTGTCTTGCCAAGCAAAAACATTTTCCTTACAATTTCCAACAGTTCTGTATTCCCACACACGTTTAATTCATCTTTTGATGCAGCACACCACGTGTAAGGAAAACTGCTTGCAAAGCCACTGTGATTTGGAAATTTCAATTACACCTAAAGTTCACGCGGTTTTTTTCATGTCCCTGATTTTGGTCGTAAAGTTGAAAAACGCCTTGGATTTTACAGTGAACAAGCCATGGAATCTGTCCATTCGGATTTGAAAACTACCTGGGCTAAATATAAAGTTTTGAGGACACACCCTCATTACCCAAGTAACTTACTAAAAGCTGTACAAGAATACAATGCCCGACGAGAGTAAAAATAAATTCTTTCATGTTTCAGTATTGGTATGAACTGATTATATATATTTATTTACCCTGTTTCGTTAAATAAAGTAAAAAAAGTGAAAATGCATCACATTTTTTTGAAAATTTTTATTTTTAACCCATAAAAAACACTTTTCTCAAAAACGGCTCGGGGATTTGACTCATAATTTTTTTTTCACACTATTTCTAAGCCCCTTAATCGAACCCAACAAAAAAATTGGATGTGCTATGACCTTGCATTTAAAGTTGGTTCAGGCACACCGTGAGTAAAAAATCTTTCCTGTTTTAAAATTCGACACTTTTGTTAATAATTAATCGTTTTCGGATAAATTCAGCAATTTCTGATTTAAAATAAAAATCTTTTTTGTTTGAAGTACTAACTATTATGTTTTTCTTTGAAAATTATTCTTTTTGATTGAAAATTCCAGTACTTGGTTAAAAGTAAAACTTGTATGTGAAAAATCCTTTTTTTCTTGAAGATCAAATAATTTTATACGAAGAATCAAGTTTTTTGTTGAATATCTAATTATCTGGTTTAAAATCCTACTATTTTCTGAAAATTTTATTATTTAGTTGAAAAAGTAACTGTTTCATTAAACATCCTTTTTTTAGATTAAAAAGTCGTCTTTTGGGTCGAAAATGCAACTGTCTTATAAGAATTTGGTCTTCTTAACTTGAAAATTCAACTATTTGGTTGAAAAATCATCTTTCTAGGTTAAAAATGTAACTAAGTTGAAAATGCAATATATTCGTCTAGAAATGTCAAGCGTTTCTGTACTGAAATCAATATAATATCGATACATTAATTTAATTTAAAAGAATGTATTACCCTATCCTTCCCCCAATTTCGTGAAAAATTATTCAATTTCTTTGGAAAGAATTTTAGGCTACGCAATTTGTTAGCATATCATGTTTGTACCTGTTGTGTTTTACTTTACGTGTTTATCAAATTAAATCAAAGAAAAAAATTGGACTTGAAGTCATCCAGGATGACCTTTATAACTATTATAAAACTATAGCAAAAAACGATAGCAAAGTTTAAAACAGTTCGAGTACTCAAAAACTTATAAAAAAAACTTAAAACTTTTCAGTAGCTCGAACTCGACTCCACTCGGAATAAGACAAATGGAAAAAGTTTTCCAAATAGTGCGACGCAGTTTTTTAACGGCCCCACTCTGATTTGACTTTGAACAGGTTCAACTAGTCCTGGACTAGTCCGAGGCTGTTTCAAACTAGTTCTGGGATCGGCAGAACTACTCATACACTAGTCCAACAGATTTTTAAATTCGTCGCACGAAATAAAACTATGAATCATTATGAAAGGGTTCTAACTGGTTTAAAACTGGCCCTTGATAGCTTGCTACTACGTCAAAAGTAGTGCAACCGCTTTTAAGATTACTTTAATATATATATATTCTGAATCAATGCGTCTCTAATACCGCAATGATTTTTGAAGTGTTTATGCCATTTTTATTAGTAGTGTAGAAGGGGTATTAAATTCCAAAAGGTGTAGCAGAACTTCGTTCATGACTTCGCACGACGCCAGTGAATTATGGACACCATTATCCGCGTAAGATTAAAGCTTCTCGTAATATTTTTATTACGACCTTTCCATCTTTACAAGGTTCAAATCCCACTTTCATCGCCTACTCGGTACATTTCCGTGTGTACGAAAGTTAACCTATAGCACCAATTTTAATAGAGGAAAATCCAATTTCGTTTGTTACTCCGTAAAAGTGGGATCGAATGGAGGATGAACCGCAGAGTCACTTCCTTGACAACGTCTTCACTTTAGTCTTTTATCGACAGGGTCGTTCAATTTTATTACCAGTTTTTCTGCAATTTTAGTAGCATTTTATAACATCTTAACTACTTTAAAAAATTCGTTATTTCCTAAAGTCCGAGGTGAATCTAAATGACCCACCTCTTGTCACTTGCCTCTCACAGTCACCCCTTACGCCATCTACCCATATATCCATATTTCCTACAAATTCTCACCCATATCCAACCTGATTCTCCATTCCCCTCAAACAACCACTCCTCTAACGAACCTCTTTCTCAAACAGGTAAACTTTCTTTTACGTGATCCGCTGTCATTTGCACATCTCTTCCCCTCTGTATATTGTCGAAACATATCACCCTAATTCCTCTCTTATTACATACCCTGGATACCTCCACAATTCCACCACTCTCAAAGACCCCCTTCACCCCTTTTCCATCTGCGAATTTGAGCTCTACGCCACTCTTACTAGTGCTGTTCCAAAACTTTTGAAACTACCTCTTCCCTAACCGACATCGTTCCTCTCCCACTTTCTCTTTAAATCCCCTCCAAATATACTATACTACTCCCTTATATTATATACTTCCACCACCCCCAAATTCTCACCCTTCTCCGGCTACCCTCTCTAGCCTATTTCTCTTTCAAACCTTAGCCCTTCACCCCCCTAATCAGCCCCCTTGAAGTTAGTACATTTTCTTGAGAGAAGAAATATTCCTTAACAAGGGGGGTTAGGTTGGTGTCCGACGCCGATTTTTTTATAACTTTGCAGATGAAAAGAGGATCCCAGACTATGAAAAAAAAAAAATTAATTTTTCGGGCAATCGTTCATATTTAGGGGTGGAAATCACCCCTTCTATATTCTTGATACTTTTACTGTTTTAAAAGGTATCATTGCTTTTTCTTTCTTGTTTTTGCACAAAATTGTTCTAATGGATTCTATATTATAATATTATCTTGAGTTTTAAAAATACTTACCCCTAGAGTATGATAATTCAAAAAATCTACCCCTATAGGATGCTTCGCCATATGACACACATACGCGTACCCTTTCGCATATCGTCCCTCTAACCCTTATTGCTCAAGGCTTTCGACTTACAACATATCTTCTACGAAATAAAAAATAAATGGAAAAAACAAACAAAATATTTCCTTCAGAATTTGTGTGAGACACAACTTATTATTTAGACCGTCAAATGAATAATTGTCAATTAGTTTGTTTTTATGTATGTCATACGGTCTCATTTAGATAATAATAACGGCAATATTAAAATTGGATCATTTTTCATAATAAGATAAATTGTCGTTATTATTATCTGAATGAGGCCGTATGACATACGTAAAAACAACCTAATTGACAAAATATTGACTGTTTACAAGTTGGGTGTCTGATATGATGAAAATATTATATAAGCCATTATCAGGCATGTATGTAAAGCGAAAGAAAGAAGATTTGTTCAGTCACATTTGCTTTCTTTTCTATTGTGCGAAGTATTACTAATAAAATGAGGATCAATCCATTAAATATAATATCGTTATTGACAATAACGTTCAATAAGGAAAAACTTGGCATTCAGTCTTCAGAAGTAACACTTGAGGAGGTACATCTACACGATGTAATAGAGGATATTATAACGAAAAATGTGTTTGATTCCTCATTTATTATTGAAAATTCAGTTGACTTACAATTTGCTCATGAGGATAGTCAAATTGACATACAACCGATTGAAGATGAAGAACAAGAAGAAGAAAAGGATTATGGTGACGTTCCTAGTTGTTTATATCAAGAGGAGAGAGTTAATTTCGACTATAAAAAAGAAGTTGTTGACTTTTGGAATTCTGGAAAGAAAAAACGGTTATCTTTTACAACCGTTCATCAAAGATTCAAGAAGCTTCGTTGAGAGAGAGAATTAAGAAGATGGCAAGAAGAAGTCAACAGTGGGGGTGACCGAGAGGATAAGCTATGCAACGTTGCAAAATGCACTTTCGACAATTTGAAGGAGGCTATTAATTCAAAGATGACAGTTCACGATACAGATCTTCGAAGATGGGCTTTACAAAAGAAGCATGAATTGGACATGCCATGGTTTAAAACATCACGTTGGTGGGTATGGAAATTCAAGAAAATGCATAACGTTATTTTGCGAAAAATCACAAAATTTATATCTATATTATCTTTACATGCCACTAGAGATACAGAACAAGAATGTGATGTTTTTAAAAACAATGTAAAATCAGAAATTCTGAGGTATGGGGAAAGCAAAATTTTCAATTCCGATCAAAGTGGCTTTAATTTAGAATTTCACAGTGGAAGAACTTTGAGCTTTAAAGGAACAAAAACTGTGGAAAATGTTGTTCAATCGGTTTCCTCCATCACGCATAGCTACACGATTCAGCCAACCATATCTGCCGATGGAAGATTACTTTCACCCCTTCTTGTATTTTTAATGGAACCATCCGGAGAATTTGGACCAAGAGTAAGACAGGGGCTTTCTCAGGCCTCTAAATCCTGTAAACTTTCTTCAGAATTACTGCAAATGTGGCTTCAAGATGTATTTTCCAATAACGTAGGAGAAAATTCTGTGTTATTGTTAGATTCATGGAGTGGCCAGTGTGAACAAATCGTGCAAACTGCTATACCGGAAGGTAAAACCCTTTTACTGAAAACTATTCAAAAAGGCACAACTGGAAAAATTCCGCCCTTGGATGTGTTTGGGTTTAGGATCTGGAAGAATTTCGTACGAAAAATCTCTGACACTTCTATTATTTTGAGGTCTGATATTAACTTGCATATTAGAAGTAACATTATAAAATTACAGTCCCTCACACATAATCAATTGTCTTCACCTAGATTTATTAACGCATTCAAATATTCTTGGTATAAAAGCGGATATATAGAAAATAGACCTCCACATTTTGATAACCCTGTAGACTTTTGTTTCAACGAAGATATTGAACCTTTTTGTGATATTTGCTGTGATGTTGCAGTAATAACATGTGCATGGTGCAAGAAGAGGTTGTGTCTAAAACACTTCTTCGAAGAATATCATTACTGTGAAAACTTCGTGCCTTAAAAATCGAATGATATTATTTATTCTTGACTAATCCTTCGTTATTTAAAACAATTTTAGATAAAAATTAGAATTAAATTAGAATTTTATGCGCAATTTTGCAACTGGTCAAATTAACACACACTCATTATATCACACATTTATTTTTTATTTCGTAGAAGATGTATTGTAAGTCGAAAGCCTTGAGCAATAAGGGTTAGAGGGACGATCTGCGAAAGGGTACGTGTATGTGTGTACAATTTTCAATGGAAATATGTACGTGCCTGAAACTAAATAAAAATTCTTTAAACAGTTCTGTTATATACGTATTGTCATTAAAATCGCCTGCTAAACAAAACAAAAAAAGTTTTTGAGGGGTAGTTTTCACATAACAAGGACTTATTATTATAAAAACATGTGCCATAGTTAACAAATAATTAGTTATATTATTATTGATTGTCCAAACTAAATATTTTAATTCATTACTTACAAAAATGTCATATTAATAACTAAATTGTTTATTTATTGATAATACTGAAGGGGTGGATGGCACATAATTTAGGAGTTATTTCGAATAAGACTGATAATTCTTAATAGAATTAATTATCAAAACTAGATTTTTGCAGCAAAAAAGTCCAAAATCTTAAACTATGTGTCATATGGCGAAGCATCCTATAGGGGTAGATTTTTTGAATTATCATACTCTAGGGGGTATGTATTTTTAAATTTCAAGATAATATTATAATATAGAATCCATTAGAACAATTTTGTGCGAAAATAAAAAAGAAAAAACAATGATACCTTTTAAAACAGTAAAAGTATCAAAAATATAGAAGGGGTGCTTTCCATCCGTAAATATGAACGATTGCCCAGAAAATTAAATTTTTTTTATAGTCTGGGATCCTCTTTTCATCTGCAAAGTTACGAAAAAATCGGCGTCCGACACCAACCTAACCTTTGGATGTTGTTGCAATTTTTCCAAGTATACCCTTTGAATTGGTTGAACAGGCAATTTTAAATAGATGGCACAATATAAAAACATGTACTCGATTAAGTCAAAAAGAATTTATTAAAGGGATAGCTTTTATTATGAACTCAACTTATTTTAAATTCAATGGATCATTTTATAGGAAAAAATTTTGTTCTCCCATAGGTTCAGTCATTTCTCCGATTTTAGCAAAAATAGTTAACTTATCCCTAATACATTTTTTGATCTTCCGCAGTAACATTTCCTTAATTTTAAATTATTTTCTTTCCAAATTCAAATTTCAATCGTTTGAATTCACTACTGTTTAATTATGCATGCTTCCAATTAAAATTAAATTTTTGAACTCTTGATTTTCAATTATTGAACTTCAAGCATTTATATTTTTAATGAGTAAAAGAGATCTATTTTTTTCCTGTTTGTTTTTAATTAAATGTAAGTTTGGTATATATTTTGTACAA
>CAKNWT010193962.1:0-17449 GCA_932066315.1 Andricus coriarius
ATTCAGAACCTCTCCTGTAACAGTGAAGTGGTGGTCATTTCTGGAAATTTTCTTCACTTCAAGAACTATGTCATCTTTCAGTCAAATGACATTATTCGGTGAAGAGTTCGTAATCCTGACCTGCTTATATCTTATTGCTTTTATTTCGGGTTTACTTTCATTTAAGATTTCAACTAAAGCAGGTATTTGAATCTTTTTACGTTGGAGAAGCTTCTCTTCATGCAAACGTCTACAGATCTGTGCCAAAGGCCGATTGGGTGTCCGAACGTACTTTTTTAATTTCCCACGAAAATTTTCATATGGAAACGCCGTGATTCTACTTAAACTACAGTTCATATTTCTGGCGTCGTCTGCCAGATGAAGCAAATTGTGAGAATTAAAACTTGAGCCTTTGTACCGTAGATTTGCCCCAAGGTGACAAAAAAAGTTTTTAGGTATTTCTTTGCATGGTCCCCGTATTTTTAAAAATATTTTCCCGCACATAATGTACGACAAGCTGCATGAAAAAGCAAGAAATTTTGATACAATGTCTTACTAAGAATATATTTGAGAACAATCGGCCCGCAGTATAATAGAAAGAATCTAAATTCTGTGGCTTGTCATTTTCCATGCAAATCTGGAGACCTAGGTTTTCTTTGAAATTCACAAGGAACTTGCAGTTTTTTAAATTTCTTTCGTCTTGCAAGTTCTTTTCTATTTGATCGACTTAATTCGCATCGGCCTTTTAGAATCCAATATCCTAATAAATTTTTCATTGTTCCCAAGCAATATAAATGCATAAAGTCTAAAACAAAGTAGAAAATCATATTTATTAGTGGCAATATATTTAGTAACGGCGTAAAAGTATTGTGATGTTCAGGTTGTTCTTCATTTCTGAAAGATGTATCCGCTCTTTCTGTTGAATCAGCAGATGGATACACAGTTGTACCATCAACTTTATACCCTTGGACTGTGCATCTTTCATAAGCATTCAGACCTGAGTGACTAACAGTACCCTTCAAGAATGCACGGGCTGGAGTATCACATACAAAACATTTGATACGAACTCCAAATCGTCTGCCAGAAATCTCGATGCCGTCTGCCTGCAATTTATTGATTTCATCAATAAATTCTTCGAGATAAGGTTCTAAATCTTTTGGTACCGAATCGCCAAAATGAATTGAGACAGGAAATGGTTCATATACGTCGGGGTTAAAGTGGACTTTGCATACATTTGGCCAAAGCTTTTTGCTACCCGAATTAACTAAATCCATTTCATCCCAATTAAAGCCTAGTTCAAGGACATCTTCTTGGTTTATCTCAATATTTACGCATTCTTGAAGACCTTTAGCTACTCCAAAATAAACAAATTCACCCATAGATCCTTTGCTATCTTCCATTTTCTTGATAACATACGTTACACCCGCAGTTCCCAAAAATGTTTTCGAAGATTTTGGAAGATTTGGAAGTAACCTAGGTCTTAGAATATTTGATAAGCTATCGAGAGGATCTTGATTTATTTTGCTTTTTACAGCCCATTCTCTCCGTATGCATCGTTTCAGGTTCCTCATCTTCTGCGATGTAAATATCACCATACTCGTTCTCAATCTCCTCTACGATAGGATCTCCCTGTGAATTATGACTTTCAGAATCCAAACTCTCTTCGCCTGATGAAGAATCTGCTGAAGATTCATCAGAGTTAGTTCTAGGCTCAACATGTTGGTCTTTTGCTCCCAAGTTTTCTCTTTGACGGTTCTCAACAAAATAGAAATAATAATAATCATTATCAAAAAATAAAGTAAAATAATTTGAGTAATAAATTAATGTTATACAGTCTGCATAGTAAACAATTCTCCAGCATATTTGATTAGTAAAGATATATACTTTCAAATAAGTTATTTTTTGCTTCAAAGTATTCTGAAAAGTTCGACATATAATCTGAATTAACGTTCTATATGTTTTCTGTAAAATAGATTATTGTTTTTACCTTCGGAAGTACTAGAACTAGAAGTATCAGGAGTTTCTTCAGAATCTAAAAATATGAACTTCATTACTATTTTGAAAGTGATGATTACAATTTGCACAAAAGATTTTTTTTCAGCTTTCTTTGAAGGGTTTTGGATCCAAGTTCCAATCTCAAAATTCGATGATTTCCTTTTACTTAGCAAATATTGTAATTAGGTTTTTTGTCGTTCATTAGTTGTAAACTTTTTCCTAATAGAATTATGCGTGCAGAGCGAAAGAATGTATAATTTTCCTGTTATTTCTTTAAAATTAAACTTTTAAATTTTGAGGTTAGATTATGAATTTTCGATTTTACGCAAAAAGTTCCAAACAACATTTATTCGCTCTATGGTCGCACTTATGTTTTTAGAAATAATAACGCTAGAGAGCAAAAAATACGTTATTATAGTTTGTTTAAAGCAAAATTAAGAACTGAAATTTTGAGGTCCGAACTTTTAACCAAACCTTTTAATATGTAAAGAATTCTAATTCAATTTATTTATAACAACAATCGAGGTTAGTATATACATTTTTTCAGCATTTTCTTTTCCAAATAACACTAAACAAATTAAATTACCTTTTGGAGAACTTGGATGAGAACTGTCAGATGTCTTGTCGCTCTCACCTGTATTTATTTGTTTTCGAGCGCGATATTTTTTGGACCGCATACGACTGCGGTTTTGAAGAAGTCTTTTTCCATTTTCCATCTCTTCGATATTCCCTTATTTAATAAATGTTTAGATTATACAATCTCGAAAGTACGCTCTAAGCTAAAATGACATTTGCATTTCGCACGCATGGTACCATAATAAAATATAGGTTATGTTTCTGAATTCGGCATTGCCAAGTATTCCTGGAGACTTCCGGACTTCGGTGTTTCAAAAGAAAACCCCTCTAATTCCACCAAATGAAAACTTAACATACCATATGTATCTCAATATTATTTTATTAATTTTTAACCAGAACAGCGAGAAAATATTTATAAGTAATGAGAGAATACTTGTATATGGTTGCCTGATTATCGCCACACTTGATAAAAAATTTTTTATTCAAAATAGGAAACCTGACGAGGGCCTTGTCTAAACCCTACTTTAATTGGGGCTAAATAGGGCAATTTCTGCACGGGGTATTAGATAACAAATAAAAAAATATATTTTTAACCAGAATTACTTTCTGGCTAATTTTTTTTAAGTAATTGGTAACTAAATTTATATTAATAATTTTCTTCTTTCCTAGAGCATTTGGTATCAGAAACGGAAGCATTTTAAAGATATTTTTGGCACCCTGGGAAATATTTTTAGTAGGAGATGCAATCGAGATAATGGATTTTTATTATCTAGGCACTATTAAAATGCTTATATGAACTTATGTTATACTTGCTAAATGAAAGTAATAAATATGAAGTCATATTCAATTGAAGTGTATATTGATCAATTAAATCAATGTCAGTAAACTGAAATAATGTGATAATTATAAAGAACTTACACGATTTACTTAAGAAAAACATTCATCAACTTTTCGTACAAATGTATGTAAAAAAGAAATTTCAAATAAAGGAGCTGAAAATATTTCTGTAGCTTGTGTTGGGACATTTTGTTGTTATAAAAAATTATACCCACTGTGTGGGCACATTCTCATAATTTTTGAATGTAATTGTTATTTTTCACAATTAAAAAAAATACATACGCCTCCTGGTGAAAAATTGTCTAAAGAAAACTCCTACATATTTTTAAGGTAAATTATTTTTAAAGAAAAAAATATATATAATATAAATTCATAGATATTTTTGAGATGAACAATTTGGGTGTTTAACATATTTCCGTATCTTGCATAGTTTGAACGGAAAATATAATTTTATATTTTTGATAACATGCGGATGCCTCTGGTTTTCAAAATCTTTTTGAGGGTTCATATACCTAAGAAAATATAAAAATAATTTTGACATGATTTGCATGATTCACTTTAAAAATAGTCACTATCCGCCAGACTATAGTGTCAAACAACTTTTCCTAGTAGGGACACAAATGATTTTTTTTTTACTTTTTAAGCCCGTTTTTTTCAAAAATTTGACTTTAGGGCTATTTTTGTTTTATTACTCGCAATATAAGTATAAAGAAACCCTATCGAAATGATATAGAAACCCTCTGGACTTCCCGTTAATGACAAAATTAGTATCGGGCTGTGAGTAAGCTCCAAGTACGGGGTCCCCGCTCTGCACTGGCAAGTCGATCGCTCGAGCGCAAATACTCAAACCTCGATACCTCGGAAACTAAGTACTATTAGATTGAAAGAAAAAATATGCCCGTAATGGATTTTGATGTACTTTCATCCTGCAAAGCCCTAGTCGAATCGGCGATGTCCATGTCGCGTCCTCTCCTTGTTAGATTAAAATGATATATTCTAATAAATAAAGAAAACCGCGCTGAAAAAAATGGTTAGTTGTTACAAGAAGCTCTTTATTAGTAGAGAAGCTATTAGCTGCGACAACTACTTCGGTGGCGAAAGTAACTAACCAGCTTAGTGCGGCAACAAGTCGCCATTAGTAATCCTACGTAGGTTATATTAGTAACGATAGTAATTCTAGTCACAACAAATCAAGGAGTCACATTTGCAACCAATTTATTTTCCAAGAAATAAAAGTAGTAAAAGTTAGAAGTTGCCCTCCTTGGCGAGATTAGCAGAAATGAAACCTGAGCAGTGCTGCCAACATTCGGACCGAAGTATCGCGTCATTTTCTTGATCGTCGCCATTTTCATCTTAACTTTTTTGTGTATTGTGCAGTAGTGAAGAGTGTGAAGACTGTCACATCGATCTAAATTTTTAAATAGCCTGACTGCTACTGCAAGTCTGTACTTTTAAATATTGAAATTATAGTAGTTTTTCATTCCCATCCCAATGGGCATGTGGGTCTATTTTGACATGACGTCTTATCAGGACCTGGTTTTTATAGGAAGTCATAAGGACCTCTTATTATGTCCACTAATTATTAATGATAGTAAAATATACTATAATTCCAATATTAAGAAGTACGAACTTCGCAATAGTCCACAGGCCAGTAATTTTAATAGTAAAATTTTCTAGTTTCAATAATAAGGACTACTAATTTAAATAGTGAAACTCAATAATTTTAATAGTAAGGACTACTATTTTAAGTAGTAAAAATTACTACTTGTAATAGTCAGGATTACTACTTTAAGTAGTGAGATCCACTAGCTTATTTGTAAGACTAACTAATTTAATGGAAAGACTTACTAATAAATGTGGTAAGGCTTACTAGCTGAAAATAGTATGTACCATCGAAAGTTGTCGCGACAAGAAGTAAAGTAGTAAGGACAACTACTACCAATCTTGTGAATAAGAGTAGTAGTCCCAACCAGTCAAATAGCAGAGGCATGTATTAAAAACTAAAGTAGTTGGCCCTACTGCTCTATTAGTTGTCCCAACCAACTAGTTTTTTCAGGGCGGAAGAGAATTCGTGATATAAGAACATTGACTTTACGGTGTTACCAACCGTGATAATGTGTGTTTCAATAAATAAAATAAATAATTCAAAAATACAAAAATATAGAAGTTTATCGCTTTATTTCTAGCAAAAGGATTATTTTACGAAATAAATAGAAACGTACATCTATTTTAAGGAATTATTAGAAGAATTGTTAGCTACAACGAGAAATTTAGCAACAAAAAAATATAAATATTTATTAAGCACAGCCTAAATATTATCCGAATATATATTTTTTTAAAACCTTTTTTGATGAAAATATAACAGTTTAAAATAGAGTGCGACTTCAAATTTAAAATAAAATCTGGATAACCCTAATAAATGTACATATACAATGTCATATACTGTCTCTTACTGACGATTTCGGATACTTGAGATTTCGGATTTATTATACAAATGTATATTAAATTATTAATAAAATTTTTAATAATTTCTAACAGTGTAGGAAACCACTCTTCATTATCACACCGTAGAATTCATAATGCGAGCCTGTATAATCTTATCACTCGTTTTTATTGATTAAATGTTATAATCTGAAAGATTTTTTAGAGAAATTGCACTCATAAAAATGTAAAAGTTTATGAATTTCTTTTGATGGAAGCATGTAACACCTAAATGTCGCCCTTCTAACTAAAGTCCAATACTGCAGTTTCTTCTCAGATCAATGAAAAGGCGGAACCGCTTCCTGGGCAACGTCGTACGCCTGGCTCTCCTAACCCTCCATTGGACGAATCAGGTACAAGTTCATTTTCAACCCCTCCAGCATGGTTTCCAGCTAACCCTCAAATCATTGTCAGTATAGTTAAACCACCTGAGTAATCATTACACTCTCTGACGGCGTGGGAAGGGTGTAACTTAATTACATTTGGTTATATCGCGACATATTTGATAATAAAAGAATCACCTCTAGTTTAACAATGAATGCAATATTTTTTCTAGTCATGAAAATGGTGTTAGTTTAGAATACTAAAAAATAAACCTGACATTAATATAATAAAAATAAGTAACTGAGCAACGTGAAATGGAAAATGATTAAAATGATGGAAAACTATGAAAATTTGGTAGGCACTTCATTGGTAATTGTGTATGTTTTCATGCCAACGCGAAGTGCAGAGTTACGTAACAAATCATTTAAGTTCAATTTATTTCTCAAATTGTTACGAAAAATAATGCAATGTGAATATATTAAATTTATCTGCTGTAATCTCAAGAATCTCACAACTGTTGATACAAGTTGAAGCTGCACGTGCTGGACACGCGTACGTATTTAGAAGTATTTTTTCGGGACACGTGCGACACACGTCTACGATTTTCTGGGACGTTTTTCAATAATAATGTGTAATAACTTCAAGGCTTTCATACAACTAAGATAAAAAAGGTTAAAAAATTAGCCTACTGAAACATTTGATGCCAAATTCATTATTAAGAAAATAAACATTGGTGTTAAACAGGAAATTACATATTGTACTTCATAGTTTTTTCCAGTCATCACAACTAGTCATATTTTAATATAAGTGATCTGTATAAACTTCAGTCAAAACATGGAGAACTAATGTTGAATTGCTTAAATCCTTGGGTGCTTGTTATGTGAACAAAATTGGATGACAGTTTACTAACTTGAATTGAACACATAAATAACCTAGTTCATTATTTATAAAAATGTATTCGATGGATAATTTGGAATTTGACATGATAAACCGACAATATATCTACGAAGCACATAGTTTTCTTGGACATGCGGGGGTACCAGCTTTACCTTCTCATTTCGGTGCCGCAACAATGACTACTCTACCCTCGATCCCATCGCAAATACCGTCTCATCCAATAGGAAGTACTGGAAGCACAAGTGGCAGCGATCTTTATTTCTACGATGAAAATAGTAGCGACAATGAGAGCATCTACAGCAGTGATCAAGAAAATCATACTAGAGAGTAAATACGTGCATTACATAACATTTTTCTTATTTGACTGCATGGCAAAAGGAACTATTGAAACCCGTTTTCAAGTTTATCTACTTATTTAGGTAGAAACCGGTTATTTTTATTGTAGTTTTACAGTAAACACGTACAGGGTATATATTCTTTCGAACACCTGCATAAAAATAGCGAATTTTCATGCCTATTTATATATCTATTTCTGATAAAAATTACTTCGAACCACGAAGTAGTATAAGGAGATCCAACTCTAATATAAGGAAACCCCCCATTTTTCCGTGCCCACTTCCTCCCGTGTGGAAATTGCCAAATGATTGCCCAATTACAAGTTTGGCCCCAACTTGGAAAATTATTTCATAGCTACAACAGGGTTAATATCTTTGATCTAGTTAGGGCCAAGTCTGTTTCACAGCTCTTGATTGCAGCGCCATCAACTTGGCTGTGCATCTGTTTTCAGTCGGGCTCCATCTTGAACCTCTTGAACACAAGTAGGTTGGTTTGAGGTTGTGTTGGTGAGTGTTTTTGTGATTTCTTCTATATTAATTATTAAAGTGTGATTCAAAGGATCAAAAATGCCGAAAGTGAAAAGCACTTGTCGCGTTCAAAATTTTAATTAAAATTGGTTTGGTAACTCCTTGTTTATTTAATAAACTATACATTATTTTACAGAATTACACTTTCTGAAATATTTTTTACAGAAAAGTAGCTGTCCAGTTAACTGTTACTTTAAAGGCCAAAAATGAAAAAAAAATTGATCTTTAAAATGTAGATTACCTAAAAATCAAATTTCAAATACTTCAATATTTTATTAATTAAGTAATTGTAAATAATTTTATTCAAAATTAAGTTTGTCAGTTCTGTCAAGATCGTCCTTTTTCAATGTATATTATCGAATCATTTAAATGTTCAAAATGTCAACACAATTTGAATTTGCGCGCCGAACTCTAATATCGATTGTCGGTCTGTTCGATTCATTGTTTGGTAATGCGACAACTTCGCTATAATAACACATGTGAATTTCGTGGCTGAAACATGCAAGTGTAATTCTGATTCGCTTTGAAAGAAGTTTATTTCAATGCGATATTGCAAAGTGAATTTTTTGACAATTTAAAGTGCAAAATAAATCCTCTTGGAGAAAAAATAAGTTCCTCCATGTATTTCACCTGATTTTAAACTTTGGAAATATAACCTCAATTACGTTTCACATGTTAGCATAGGTCTCCACTAATTTCAAAGATTGGGATGGCAACCGAAAGATAAAGTTGAAGACGAATAAGCCGATTCCGGAATAAGATTTTTCTTCAAATGTTTAGCTACTTGATATGTTCCTCTTAAATAAAAAATTTGTGTTTATAATGTGGCTGAGAACAGAAAAGTAAGTAAAGCTCAGTGAGGGCCAAGTCGGGCGGTAAGTTAGGCTCTGGCCGGGTTAGGCGTTTCATTTGTGGTTTGGTCCTGTCTAAATCCCCTATTCGGGGCCAAGTTTTTCCTACTTTGGGCCCAACTGGCGCCAAGACAAAATTTCCACACGGGCTATAGCATACCAGATAAAGTATTGTAGCGCCTCTCGTGAGAATATTTAAAACTGTTGAGTTTTCACGGTTTTCAGCATGTCTGTCTCTTAGGCTCCTATCAAAGTATATTAATATTATCATATTAATATCATATTAATATTATCATATACTGACCGTCTTAGGCGAAAATAAATTACGCTTTTTAAGGTCATCCCTTTTTTTCCGCCCACCGAGCGACGATTTGCAAGCAAAGCAACTATTTGACATCGTTACCCTTTCGAAATAAAATTATTGGTTACACTTTTATAAATGGTCATCGTAATGGTTTAGGAAATCGTCACTTCTCACAGAGCATGCAATACATCTTATACGTCTTTCTTGCATTCAAAAGTTCTTATTTTTAAAACTTTATACACACTGCACTTTCTAAAAAACTTTTAAATAAACATACTTATATATCTGCTACCGGCTGTTACAACTGACGAACGTAAACTAATGACGACCTTTTTCAAAACTACCTCCAAAACCTATGTTATAACAGGTTTCCGCAAGAGGCGCTACGATATTTTATCTGTTTTTTTTGTGGGCACGGAAAAATGGGGGGTACAATTTTCCGAAATGGCCCATAGAGTTGAATCTCCTTATACTACTTGGCGGGGATTCATATTTTACAGCCTAACGGTTGAATATTTTGTGTGAATCTTTTGCATACACTATCTAAATAGTATTCTCTTTGGCAGGTAAGAGATATTTTTTAGAAAAACTGCTTCTATCCATTTAAATGATTGAAGACCAAATTATAATAGTGGTTTTGCTCAGTGTTACCTGTCTCTGAGTTTGGCTGCGTGATACTGGAAACTTCCCGCGACAGGCGTGGCAGACACCCCGATGCAAGTATAAGGCTACTTTCGTAAACGGACGACCCTTTCATTATCATTGAGAGAAAGGTCGGTTGCAAAAACTGAAATTATGAAAACATGGCAAAATTAAATTTTAATTCGCTGAATTATTTTATTTTTATAATTAGAAAAAATTAAAAAGAAAATTGTTGAAAAACGGTAAATATTTTCAGTAATAAAGGAAATCTTAAAGTGCACACAAAAGTACAAAAACTTTTAACTTGGATTGAAGATATTGACCGCTTTTGTACAATTTTTTATATATAATTATTTGTTCAGTAAAATCACTTTTTGAGCGTCTGCCAGTACCCTACTGACTCCTAGATGTTCGAGATGCTTATTATATCTTGAGAGCATATTGCCTATAGCCGAAATCACAATAGAATGAATAGATGCATGTTCCACATTCCTCCACATTGTCTTTACTCCATGCCTTAGCTCGATACACTTATAGATGTTTGTTGTAAAAGTTATCAGCAAGTTCAAGCATTATCATTATCATAAAGAAAACCTCAGACTTAAGATGGTTAGAATCCAATATGTCTTAGGTATTTTTGGTCTTGAGTTGAAATTTTTTGTCGAAAGTTTCTACACGGGACATTTCCGGTATATATCATCATTCACTAACGCATTTTTAAAATGCAGTCAAGTGATCTGATGAGAGAAGCTTACCTCCTATGACATATTGGGTAGCTCGGGTAAAATATTTTGTCTTGATTTTGTCTTGGGTAAAGACTAATCCAAGACAATTTCAAGTTATTCTGTATGTCTAACTCGTGAGATGAAATCAGACTATTTGTGATGTCTTAAGACGAATATTTTCGACTTAAAGACAGAAATTTATGTATTGAGACCAAGGCCTCTGAGGGTCATCACTAATCCGCTTTAGACTTTATAGAATGTTTATATTATTTATCTTTATAGTATTTAATTTTTATGTGATAATAAGTTTATTTATCTGCAATGATTATGTTCTTTGGATGGCGAATCTAAAAATGTTGTCCATTTTTTCCTATCTTCAGCAGTTCACTAGATACTTCTAGAAAATTACAGTTTTAATATTTTTATGGAAAACTGTATATGCCTGCAGTTTTTAAGACATACAGGTTCCGAATTTCTTATTTAAAAATTAGTTATCACAAAATAACCAGTTTTATCGGTTGTAAAATTTTAATCCTCAGCAGATGTCAACTGTTTGATCCTAACAGTGTAGGAAACCACTCTTCATTATCACTCCATAGAATTCATAATGCGAGCCTGTATAATCTTATCACTCGTTTTAATTGATCAAATGATAGAATTGTATAACGATTCCCGAAAATAGCAAGCCCTGCCGGTGGAGTCCATAGTTCATAGAGGTCGGAGTATAATGGACAATAAAATTTGCAAACGGAAACTTTTGTAATTTTGACCCTAGCAAATGTTAAAGCCACAAATTGGTAATATAATTTTCTTCAAGAGCAATTCGGTATATTTATCAAGACTTACACTTCTTGTCTTAAGGCATGTCTACCTAGTCTGGTCTTGGCACAGCTGCATCCATAAATACAAAAGAAGTCTATATCTCTAATGTCTAGCTAGTGAGACGGAACCAGACATCGGGTTCTTGAAGGCATATTTAAGACATTCAAAAGTGCATGATGCGGGGACCCAGCTTAAGGCGAAATCAGAACCACCAGAACCGCAGTAAAAGTACATAGATACATTTTCTAAGGTACCGGCTCAGGGATGAAACACCCGATCTCTAACGTGAATTCCGCCGAGCGTCTAACCACCTGAGCCACCATTCTTATAACAAAAAATAGGAAGCTCATTTTTAACTCAGGCTTAAGACGGTTGCAGGCCAACATGTCAAAATCATTTTTGTTAGAGTTAGATTTTTGAATAGTTTGCACGGGTCTCTGTCCCGGTATATATCATCAGTCACAGACACATTTTTGTAATGCAATCAATTGATCTGATAAGAGCAGTATGTCTAATTTGAAATATTGGGAAAAACCTGGGTTTTAATCCACAATCCACGGATTCGACTCGCGCCAACATTGGTGCAGTGCACCTTAGGGCACTCGGTTCAAAAAATTTACTTCGGAACTCTGTTGAAAAGGAATTAAACGTAGAAACTTTCTGATCAATAACGGAAAAACAAATAAACTAATTTTTTATTATTTTATGCTCATCAGTTTTCCTGTATTGAGAATGCGTTTCTATCTGCGCAAGTGGGCGCCAAGTCCGCCGCTTATACCTCAACCACATCCATTGAGCAAAACTCTCCACAAGGGCCCACGAGGATCCAAAATCTTTTGTTTCAGGCGTCTATCACCCCGCTGCGCTGACACTTTTCGTCACACATTTCTTATATACAATTTGCCTCCACACATCCCTGTCCTGGTATACATCTGTTGCATCCTTTATATCTAAACATCTTTTTATGCGAGCTTTTGTGTTTCTATGTCTCTTTACATATATCTTTTCACAATACCCCCCCACGTAAGTGAGGACTTTTCCACATAGCACAGTTCCCGAAAAAACGTGGTCTTGGGACTTGGTGCAAGTGGCCGGAAGAAACAACTAGGTCTGTCGTACGTTCAGACCGAAGTTTAGACATATGATTAGATCTAGGTTAAAACATAAGTTCAAGTCCACCTTATTTTTTTTTAATACCAAATAATTAATTAATTTTTACGTCAATTTGATGAAGAACGTAATTTTTTTAAACAAAAATATTCATATTGAAGAATACTGTGAAAAATTGATAATTTTATCAAATTTCATAAAAATGTCATAAAATAATGTTAAAAAGTAACAAATGATTTTCCTTTTTTTTCTATAATTTTTTAGAAACAATTAATAATAAAATTATTTATTATTCGTTGATAGCACAGCTATCAAGAATTTAGGAACAATCCAAAATATTAATAATATTTCAGACTTCAAAAACAGTCGGCCGATGCAATGGCAAGCTTAATTAGTGATCGCAAATTAGCTCTGACTCATATTCCGGACGATTAATTTTTTTTGCGAGGAGAAGTCTCACCTAATACGCTGCAGATAGCGGTTTAGTTCAGAACTAGGATCCGTGGAACTAAGGCATTAATTCCGAACTAAATAGCTGGGCAGCGCATTAGGTGCAACTTTCTCTTGTAAGAGAAATTAATCGCCAAGGATATGAGTCAGAGTGAACGTGCGGTCACAAATTAAGCTCACCGTTTCATCAGGATTTGTCACTTTTTAACATGATTTTATACAATTTGTATGAATATTTATAAAATTATCAATTTTTCACTGGATTCTTCAATTAATACTATTTTTGTTAAAAATACTACATTCTTCAACAAATTCTCGTAAAAATGCATTACTTTATTTAAAAATAACAAAATTTAGAGTAACCTAAGTCTAAGCGTAGGACCTGCTTTTTTCTTCCGACCTCTTGGACCAAGTCCCAAGAAGAGACCAGGTTTTTTCGGAAAGCGTGCTACGTAGGTTCCATGCCTCTAAATGATGTGCAAAGTGCTTCCATCCAGCAGAATGTGTGCAAATAATATTGTCGCATGCGTACTTTGAGAAGAATTATACACAAAGGACCCCGCACCAAATGTATGGGAAAATGGCTTTCGGTGGATTTGGCTGAAACTTGGTAAATATGTAGATTACAAGGGCCTAATAAAAGATCCGGTAAAAAAAAAAGAAAAATTGACAGTTTTTGCGCTATACGGAGCTAAGTGCTCAATTTCGTGAAAATAATGAATCCCCATATATGCTGCAAGGGGAGAGACGACGGCAGATCGAGGTCAGTTACAACTGCGAATTTGATAATGATATATGTTGCGCGCATCCCTAAACCGACCGAACGCTAAGCGCTCGAGATGTAGTCTAAAATTCAAAACATGCTTTCGTGAGCGCAGATAAGGTGACAACGTCCGGTCGAAAGAAAGCAAGGTTATTTTAAAGATATACACTGATAGAAATGGTAACGCTGATATAACCATATGATCGTGGGTTGAAAGATTACGAGGATATTTATAATATAATACGTGTACTTCAATCATAAAGAGTACGAAATGCACTTACTGAAATATGGTAAATACAAGTTATTTATATTTTTGGTAGACAAATTTAATATATGTGTTTCTATTGAATTAAATGTGTAATTCTATTAAACACTTGCCTGAGGGAACTATCTCTAAAATGTTGTCGTTTAGCAATACCCTTTGTATGACTGACTTACCTGACTCGCTTTGTTTTGTTTAGAACAGGCGCATCTTGATCGCGCCTGCGCGTCTACTTTCGTAAGCAACAAGAATCGGATGGCGTATATCGCGTGCTTCTAAAAACAGTCGAACGGTAAGCTCTCAAGATTTTAATTGATTAAAACGTAACTGCTATAACGTTGAAAACGGTACCCCGGTGAGATGAATATCAAATGAGGTTAATATTACAGTGATATACATCGCGCGCTGGTCTAACCGACCGAAAGCTAAGCGCTCGAGATGTAGTATAAAATTCCAAATGTTTCAAAATATACATAAAGAACTCAGTTCTTATCAATGGCTATTAACAATTTAGATCACCATCCTCCCGCAAGATTGACGTTTTCTAACCCCTTCGCTCTTTTATTCATTTACATTCCGAGAACGTAAGTTTGGGGCTACCCTTACTTCTACATCATTTCAGCCCTAACAGCAGTAAGTATTTCAAGCGAATTAATATGTTGAGCGCTTAGCGCTCGGATGTTTCAAGAAGCGCACGATATATATCTTAAAAAAAAAACGCGATTTGTTTCGACATGACGTTGGAACCTTATCTGCGCTCACGGAACCATGTTTTGAATTTTAGGCTACATCTCGAGCGCTTAGCGTTCGGTTGGTTAGACCAGTGCGCGATATATATCATTGTAATATCAACCTCATTTGATGTTCATCTAACCGGGGCGCCGTTTTCAATGTTACAAGAGTTACGTCTTAATAAATTAAAATCATGAGCGCTTAACGTTCAGCTGCTTTAAGAAGTGCGCGATATATATCTTCAAAATAACATTGCTTTGTTTCAACCTGACGTTGTAACCTTATCTACGCTCACGGAAGCATGTTTTGAATTTCAGGCTACATCTTGAGCGCTTAGCTTTCGATCAGTTAGACCAGCGCGCGATGTATATGACTACGAGTAGTCTTGCGCGCGCCCAGGCGCGCGCCTATTAATTTTTTTTATGAAACAGAATAAACCAAATACTTAAATTTTCTATGTTATTTACATTTAATTAATATCACAAAATATCCGTATAAAATAATTAGGAGACACCACAGAATGATGTCTGTAGCCTACAATAACAAGTTTCTTTTATTTTTGTTCTCTGTTAAATGAGTACATAATGGATTCCTCATATCTTATTTGTGGGTAAATTCTGCCGTCATTATCATCCGGAAAAGTTGTGAATATAATTATAATTCAATTTATTATAATTGGCTCCTAAATTTGTTTAACACTTAACTTCTTTGTAAACTATATTACCATAATAAATTTTTTGATTTTATAAATCAAAGGAAATGTTATTTCTAAAATAAATTGTGATTTGTTCGTTATAACATGTACATGAGTATATCAATTTCAATTTAATAAACCAAATTTAGGAAATTTAAGACAAATGAAAAATATGAAAAAATGCATTGAATTCAGTAAGTTTGAAATGAGTTTATAAAAATTAAATTAAGTACAAATTAACTGAATTTGGAAGAATTTATGTGAATTCACAAAAAAAAACATCCAGAAAATTCTACAGAATTCAAAAGAATTTATACGAATTCAGGGTAAATTCGAAATGAAATCTCGTGAAATTCTATCAAATCTGTCGATACATCTTAAAATCCTTGACCTTTATTCAAAAACCTTGAGAGCTTTTAAAATCCCTTAAAAACAGAGAAATCCTTAGAAATTTTATAAAATCCGGTGTGGTCTTTAAAAATATTATGAAATAATAAATTAATAAACAAAATTCATATTAATTCAAAATTTTAGTTATAAATTATTTTTTAATATTTTAAAATATTGCAACTTCTTTGAAATGCCTTGAAATATATTGAAGCTCTGAGAAATTCCTTTAATTTTTAAAAATACCTCAAATATTTCGAATTGATCGCATTAATTGAAAATTCCTTGGAATCTTGTAAGATATCCTAAAATATTTCGAATTCTTTGAAAGCTCATCTTGAAATCACTTGAAATTTTTTTAAATATCCTCAGATATTTCAACAAATTAAAAATATTTTGGAATGCCTTACAATTTCTCAATCTCTTAAAAGTGCTCCGAAATATTCTGAAATATCCTGAAATATTTTTCCAGTGGGCATAGGGACGTCCTAAAGACGTCTTTAGAACGTCTTTTTTTGTCTTAGATAGTATTGCATATTACAAAAAAAGATTTTAAGCAAAATTTTTAAGAAACTTTTTTTGAAGTTGAAGTTAGGAAAATTTAAACAGTCGAAAAATTTTTAAGTCTCAGCATAACGTTTTTGTTAAACCCACCGAACCCTCCAAAGTATATCCAGATTCTTCTGTCTGCGCGTAAAGAATGTTTCTTGATAATTTTTTTTTAAGTCTGTAGACAGCATAAAGACATCCTAAAGACAACATGTGTGATTCGCGCTCAAAGTTCAAGTCTAGTGGTTTAATTTTTTCTTACTACTCGCAAGTTATTAGGGCTTATATAGCTAGTATTGCACATTACAAAAAAATATTTCAAGCATAATTTTTAAGAAACTTTTTCTGAAGTTGAACTTAGGAAAATTTCAAGAGGCGAAAAATTCCTAAGTTTCAGCATAATTTTTTTGTTAAACCCACCGAACCCTCCAAAGTATATCGAGATTCTTCTAACTGCACGAAAAAAATGTTTCTTCATTATTTTTTTTTTGTAAGTCTGTAGACAGCATAAAGACATCATAAAGAAAACATGTGTGATCCGCGCTCAAAGTTCAATTCCAGTGGTTCAATTTGCTTCTACTACTCGCAAGTTATTAGGGTTGAGATGGTATTGCATATTACAAAAAAAGATTTCAAGCATAATTTTTTAAGTAACTTTTTTTCAAGTTCGACTTAGGAAAATTTCAAGAGGCGAAAAATTTCTAAGAATCAGCATAATTTTTTTGTTAAACCCACCAAACCCTCCAAAGTATATCCAGATTCTTCTAACTGTGCGAAAAAAATGTTTCTTCATTATTTTTATTCAAGCCTGTAGACAGCATAAAGACATCATAAAGACAACATGTGTGATTTGCGCTCAAAGTTCAAGTACAGTGGTTCAATTTTCTTCTACTTCTCGCAATTTATTAGGGCTTAGATAGTATTGCATATTACAGGAAAATATTTTGAGCACAATTTTTAAGGAACTGTTTTTGAAGTTGAACTTAAAAAAATTTCAAGAGTCGAAAAATTTCTAAGTCTCAGCATAAAGTTTTTGTTAAACCCACCGAACCCTACAAAGTATATCGAGATTCTTCTAGCTACGCTAAAAAAATCTTTCTTCATTATTTTTTTTGTCAAGTCTGTAGACAGCATAAAGACATCATAAAGACAACATGCGTGATTTGCGCTCAAAGTTCAAGTCCAGTGGTTCAATTTTCTTCTACT
>CAKNWT010193964.1:0-25873 GCA_932066315.1 Andricus coriarius
CTGTAACATTTTTAACATCGAATCTTCTAGAATCAGAATAAAAAAATTTCAGGTTAAAATTTAATGTTTTTTATTCCTACCAAACAAGATTACTGCTTAACAAAATCTTCGAATTATCAAAGAAATAATTAAATTTCAACAAAATAGTCGAATTTCCAAACAGAAAAGATTAAACTTCAACCAAAGACAGTTGCAATTTTAGACAAATAGTTGGATCTTCAACTGAAATAGTTAAATTATCAGTTGAATTATGAACGAATTTTCAACGATGAAGATAAATTTTCTACAAAAAAAAAAGATTTTTAACAAAATATAGGACACTTCAACAAATTAATCAATTTTAGAACTAAAGGAATGAAGTTTCAATTTAAATTATGCTTTTTTAACCAAAAAATGTATTTTTAACAAAGTAGGTCTACTTTAAACACATAAGTTAAATTTTCAAACCAAAAGGTATGAAAGTGTAAGACAGCGGTGAATTTTTTATGCGATATTTTTCTGATTTCTGTAATGAAATTAGAGGTGAGTCGATTGTGGAAGTGTGTCGAAAGGTTTCTTTGGTAGAGATTGTTTGAGAGACTTAGAGATTGATAAGGGGGCGAGCATATTTTTGTCGATCAAGACAGATTTGTGTGGAAGTGAAGAGAAGGAAGATATAGGGTCAAGGTGGAAAACTCCAGAAATGTTCGGATTGCCACCGGAAAAACATAGTTTTTCAGAGAAGGATGAAAACAATGAGGGCACAAAAGGAAACAGAGCTGGGGTTAAAAATACGACGGAATAGAAAAGATTGAATTAAACGCGCGAAATGATGACTTAGGAAAGAAATGAGGAAATGGGTAGAAGTCAGGGAAAAACTGGAGAAAAGGATGCAGACGTTGAAACGAAGACTAGAAAGGCAGGAAGAGACTAATAAAAAGGTAATGGAGTTGGAGGTAGGATAAGAAAAATAGAAAGCTCAAATCGGGAGTCTGGAGGTGGGGAGAGTGGGAATAAGGAGAAGGAAAGGTTGAGAAAATTAGAACCAAGTAAAGAAAAGAAAGAGAGAGAAAAAAGAAAAAGAAACATAGTGATAAAGGGTCTAAGATTAGAGGTGGAGGAGCTAAAGCAAGGAGTGGAAGAAGTACGAAAAAGGATTGATGCTGAGGTAGAGATAGAGGAAGTGCATGGTACTTGTGAAGAGAATGCTACTTGTAAAACCAAAGAAATGGGAACATAAGAGGGAAGTGATGACAAAGAAGAGGGTGTTATATGGAAGCTCGGAGAGAATAGAGGATTATTTGACATCGGTAGAAAGGAATATGCAGTATAAGTTAAGGAAAATAGCGGAACAAGAAAGAAAAAAGGGAAGAAGAACATGGGTTAAGTATGGGAAAACATAGATAAAAGGTGTATGGTGGGATTCGGACGAGGACAGAGAAGAGTTAAGAAAAAATGAGGTATCGAAAAACTAGGAAAGAGAGTGACAGGAGATATAGAAATAAGAAACAGTAGGAAACAAAAAGAGATGAGAAGCGAAAGTAGGAAAGATTGGAGGATATGCTACTGAAATATATAGCAGGTTTTGAAAGAAAGCATAGGGAGTTTATGACAAATTTGACACAATGGGATGCAGTAGTAATGACGCAGACGTGGCGAGATCAAAAGGGATGGGAAAGAGTAAGCGGAAGATTATTAAGAGGTTACAACCCAGATAGCACAAAAAACTCCGTGAAGATTTCTTGAAACTTGCAATGTAAGGTTGGGAATATTACATTAAAAGGTTAGGGCAAGGTGCGGTCAATGAAGAAAATGTTCACTTGTGAGGGAATGTTGCACGGCAAGTTTCGGGACAGTTTGGAAGATTGATTTAACTTAATTCGGCGCGCAGTAGTTTTCTATGGGATATAAGGCTGCGCAGTAGGTTTGTAGCCCTCCTATTGTACCACCAGACACACGTTTTACTTTTTTTTATAAATATTAAAAATAATTATGATACGTGTGTCAAATGTTAAACTAGGAGGGCCAAAAAAACTACTGCATATCGAATTAAGTTAAATAAATGTTCCAAGCTGTCCTGAAACTTGTCGCGCAACATTCCCCCGAACGAGAATAGAAAGAGATGACAGAACAAAAAGAAGGATCAATAGTAGAAGAGATAAATATGGGAGGAGAGAGGTGGAAGATAATGGGGGCTTATGTGAACGGTGATATGCAGTAGGAATCAGAGGAGATGAGAGAACTGACGGAAGAAAATAAACAAGGGATTAGGCTCATAATAGGAGGATATTTTAATGCGATAATAGGTGGTAGGGGATGAACAGAATGAGGTAGATAGCGAGGAAGAAATTCCAAAGACAAGATACTGAATGAGGAGGGAAATAAATGATGAAAGAGCTAAGAGGAGATGGGATGGTTCATCCTAAACGGTAATATAGAGGGGATGATGAATGGACGAAGAGTTACGAGAGAAGGCCAATAAACTAGAGGTAGGAAATTATATAGATTCGGATCACTTTCAAATAAAAATAACATTAGAGGGAGAAAAGAGTAATAACAGTAAGGCTAAAAAAGAAGCCGAAGTTAAAAGTGAAGGAAGAAGGGAGTGGTCAATGTAAGGGTATGAAACGTTTAAGGTAAAGGTCAGGAATATCAAAATGAGGGAAGGATATGTAAACGAGGATATGGAAATAATGATAGGAAAAATAAAAAGAGTATTATAGTGCACGAGGAAAAAAAAGTTAGCGATGGAGGGGATAGAAGTGGATGGGATGGGGAATGTAAACAGAAGAAGAAGGAAGTGAGAAAGGAATTAAGAAAATGGGAAAAAGGGACAACTAGTGTATAAAAACATCGAAGAAAAAAGTAGGAGTATACTGAGTTGTGCGATCAAGCAATAAAAGAGGAGGAAAGTAAAAGGTTAGAAGAAGACGAGGAGATGGCTACAACGGCAAAAGAGGTTTGCAAGGTGGTAAATAGAGAGAGAGAAGAAGAAGGAAAAGAGTAAACCAGGAAATTGAGATGGTAGAATGGAAATCATATTTTATGGAACATTATATAAAGTATACGTGTCTGTTTTATCAGAGAGGTTAAAGAAAGAAGTTGAGGATAAAAAAGATAGAGCCAAATAATCAGACAAAGTTTAGAAAAGGAATGGGGGTGATGGACAACATATGCATGTTCTGAACTATCTTATACGTGAGAGGGTTAAAAAGAAGAAAGGGGCTATGAGTGCGATAGAATTAACGAGATGGGAAAAGGAAAGAAAGGAGTTCTTCATTGCTAGAGATATAGAAGACGCGACTGGAGTAAACTACTTATGAAGAATTGAAAAAATGGGAGAGGGCAAGACAATTAGTAGAAAGATGTATTGGGAAAAGAAAAAGAACAGAACGTGCAGAAGCTGTGAATGGGAAGAGCAAACATGGGAGCATATATGGGAAGGATGTAGGAGAGGAATAAAAATAAAGGAAGCTGGCAAGAGAACCCGGTAAAGATTCTAAGGGAGGATGGATTAGGAAAAGAGTGGATAAAGAAATTTCAGGGTGCTGGAGGAGCGAATTCAAAAGAATGAAAGAATGGATGTAGACAGAAATGTTCAATTGGCTGCGTTCTCGCTCTCTTTCTCACTCGCTTGTACTCTGGCTTTCGATCGCTCACTCACTCTTTCGTTGACACGTCCCAAATTACGATATCGAAAAAATAAAAATAAGGATCTAGATGTAAGAGTTTATTTAAATAGTTGTAAATAACTGTAAATAGTAACGATAAGCTATTATAAGATATGTAGGCCGAACTATTGTAAGGAATGGAGGTCATGAAAAACCCTTAGGGGAGACATTATGCATAAAGAAGAAAGAACAAAGTGGTCTGACCTTCAACTAATTATTTCAACCTTAAATCAAGAAAGATGAATTTTCAACGATTTAATCTAAATTTTATCCCAATTACTATTTTCTTTCAAATTTTATTTGAGTTTGTCTACAATGAACACAAATTCATTCCGAATTTGATCTGGAGAAATCCATAATCTATGTTTTAAACACAAATGGAATTCGAAATGTGCCCCTTTTGTGGATTTTCTCTTATGAAAATAGCGCAAATTTTGTCGTTATAAGTTTTTTTAATAAATAATAATGTTAACAAATTTAACAAATGCGGTTGTTCTTATGAAAGACCTTAAAAATTCTTATTTTATCTATTCCTAATTGTTTTAAAACATTTCTATGTGTCCACCGAAAATTGAATAAGTACATTTTCAGTTTAAAAAATTAATTTTACACCGAAAAAGAGTGATTTTCAAACAGAAAGCTGAATTTTTAACTAAAAAGATGGACCTTTAACACTGTTTTTCGGAAATATACCCTATTCCTGGTGTTCCTCATGGTGGGCATCCCTACTCTCCTAAAAGGTCTTCTCCTGCCAGACCTCATTCTCTGGTTTCTCTGGTCAGGCCTTCTCCTCCTACCGCTCCTCCTTTCCGTGCCTGGTCTAGGTTTCCTCCTGCCATTCGTTCTTCTTTGCGCCTAAGTGGACTTACAATTGAAGAACTTAGATCTGTTTGTTTTGTTCCGCATGCGAATCCGAATCAGCTATTCGATATTCGTAGATCAACAGTAGAAACTTCATGTGTTGAAAATTTAATTATCAATTTTCTCTCATTTCTAACACTGGAAATTTTAACAATTGAAAATTCTATTTTCAGCATTTGAAAATTCGATTGTTTTGTATTGCAAAAAAATGAAAATTTAATTATTGTAAGTGAGTTGGTGTTTCTTTGTATGGGCTTTAGGGTTCAGTAATAAAAAAACTGCTTTTTTTAAATCAGAGGTTTCGACTCATGTGGGAGTCCTCTTCAGCAATATGTTTCTAAACAAAACCAAATTTACATTTCCAGTAATATGCTTTCGATACTAATAATAGTGACGGAAAATATATAATTTTAGAAGGTAAAATACAATCATGACTCTTTTTGCTGTATAATTTTTTGTTCGAAATACAAACATTTTTCTTGTGTTCATAGAATTGAAGAATATAAAATGAAATGTAATTAGTTGTGGATAATTGCATATAATTCACGATAAGACATAAATTAACTAATTAAAGAATTATACAATGGAAAATGATGACGAATAAATACAAAACTACATTATTATAGTAATGAAAAGTCACGAATTTCGTTTTTTTATTTATTTGAATACAAGGTTTTGAGTTATCCGTAATTTCTCTAATCTCATCAGTTTTTTAATGTATATCTTCATATGTCATTAATAACGTTAGTAATTGTGTAAGAAAATCTTCACATCACTATTGCACTAATAACATTCGTTGCCGAACACTGCAGATAAATTTATTTTAATTTGTCGACGTTTTTTTTTTGTAAAACATATCTTTTGTAACGAAAGTGACTAGTTGCTGTTGCCACTATTGGAAAATGACTGATTTATTAAGTCTAAGGAAGGTCGTAAATTTGAAATCGGAGACTTTCCTGTATTTTTATTTTAAATTCTTGTTACTGCGGGGTAGTGCTTTACTGCTTTGGTTGACTTTTTGATGTTCCTGGGCACTTACATGAAAACACGGATGCTGAATAAATATTTAGAAGTTAGTAGAAAACATTTTATTTTATAAATGTAAAAATAATATTGAAAAAAATATATTTATATCGTTTTTTAAAGTATTTAATGCCAGTAAATGTGGAAGGATGAATTGTGTTTTCGGGAGACGTTACGCATATATCAAGTAAGTGCATTTTATGGTAAAATACAATTAATTTCTCGTTGTATTTATTTAATAAATTATTTTGAAAATTGCGTGAATTCGGGCTTATGCGTCACGCGGAAAAATGTATTTACTTTGTCACAAAGCCAACAGTTCATCGTATAAACTTGTACTAAGCCTTTTGTTCGTTAACGAAATTTAAATTAAATATTTACATTCATTTCTGCGATAAATTTATCCCAAAGACTTTTGATTGTTGAGATACAAACACCACCGCTTCCATCCACTTTCTAGAATTTCTTCCCAAATCGATTATTATTATTAGTTGGGCTGGGACCGTAACAGCCCCTGACGCTTGGGTCATCTCGTTGCGTCCCCTTGTGAGCCTAAGCGTGAGCTCAAAGCCCTTTCCATAAGGAGAGGACCGCAGCCACGCTGTTGGCTGATATCTCTGACTCACTGATGCATTAACTGCCAGTAAGTGTTAGAAGTTTCCCCGCCATTGCAGGGCAGTGACAAAGGATGTGAGTAGCTGCCTCATCATCCATTCCACACAGACGACAGAGAGGACCAGTAACCAAATCCCACTCATTCTGATGTTCCTCAGTCAGCCAACTGTTAATTTCTTCAGTGGCTGACTTACTGGAAATACCTACAACTGGCTCGGGTCCAGTAAAATTTCTTCTTGCTGCAAGTTTGGCTAGCCTATCCGATATCTCATTGCCCTTGATACCGCTGTGTCCAGGGATCCATAGCAGAGTAACTAGGTTTTTCGTCGCTAGCATATGTATTGCCTCAAAGCACTCCCATACTAATAGCGACGTGGTCGTTTTACCTTTCAAGGCCAATATAGCAGCCCTGCTATCTGAGCAGATACGGATGCTTCTTTTGTTGTCATACTCCTTGTTTACCTTGTAAGCGCACTGGAGTATGGCCATAATCTCAGATTGTAGAACTGTGGCGTAGGACCCCAACTCGATTGTGAAGCCCATTCCATTCCTTCTACGATATACACCAGCTCCTGCATTCTCCTCGTTCCTGGAGCCATATGTAAACCAGTTGTCTCCATCACTGGGCAGGTGTGCGTCGTCGTTAACCCATTCCTCCTTCGTGGATAGGCTAACTCGATACTTCTTGTCGAAAAGGCAGCGAGTAGTCATTTTGTCCCTGGGCATGTTCAGGGTCGGCCTCCTCGCGATGTCGACTGGGATCTTTACTGCTGTCGAGATCCTAATGTAATTTACCAAATTTAGTCTCCAGGCCGCCTTGGCAGCCACGGCCTTGATGGTGAGATGGAGGGGCTCCGACCCTGTTAGTGCCCCCAGTGCCATCGTGGGTGACGACTTCGAGGCACCAGTGATGCCTCTCAAAATCAGTCCCCTGATCCTTTCCAGTCGAGACTTCGCAGTGGACAGCTCGACCCTGCTCCACCAGACCACCGCCGCATAGGTTAGTCTGAGTCGCAAGATCGCTGTGTAGATCCACATGAGTGTCTCCGGCTTCAAGCCCTAGCTTTTCCCTATGGCTCTCCTACAGAGCCATAGAGTTGCTACTAGCTTCTTGCACTTGTTTTCCAGGTACTCATTCCATAACAGCTTCTTATCCAGAATTACTCCTAGGTATTTAGCTCGTTCTTTGATTTCCAGTTGTTGTCCTCCAAGTTCCAGTATACTTGTGGTCCCCCACTTATACCTTCTGGTGAAAACAACCGCGTCTGTCTTTCTCAGATTGACCGATAGTGCCGTTTTCTTACACCATGAATCCACTATCATCAGTGCTTGCTGCATTCCTCCGAAGAGCGCATCCAGATGCTGGCCACGCGTGATAACTAGTATATCGTCCGCATAGCCCATGACGTGGTGACCCTGACTCGAGAGCAGATGAAGCAGTTCATGCACTACTAGGCACCACAGCAAGGGCGATAAAACTCCTTCCTGTGGACATCCCGAGTCTACGGATCCACATAAAGTGGTATCACCCTTAGTCGTAGTTAAATTCCTGTTGGCCAACACATGGCACGTCCATTCCACGACTACAATAGGCACACCATGTGTGATCATGGCCGCCCTGATCACCTCTCCAGAGGTGTTGTTAAAGGCTCCTTCGATGTCCATAAAGGTTCCAATCCCGAGGCCTTTCTCCTTCAGTTGTCCTTCAATTAGGTTTGCTGCTCCGCGTAGGGCCGTCTCCGTCGAGTGACCAGCCCTATAGGCGTGTTGCTCTTTGTGAAGTGGCCTCCTTGACAAGACCTTGTCGCGGATATATCTATCCACAAGTCTTTCCACTGTTTTTAGTAGGAAAGATGTTAGGCTGAAGGGACGGAAATCCTTGGGTAATGTATAACTGATCCTACCTGCTTTCGGAATAAAGACTACTCTCGTACCCCCCCCCCCCTGCCGCTATGACATGTCCCAGCGTCAGATTAGCCCTAGCAAGTCTCACTAGCGACCCTATGATGGTCTTTTCAGCTCTCTGTAAGAGGACTGGATATATGCCATCTGGGCCAGGAGACTTGTAAGGAGTGAAGGACTTCAGGGCCCACCTGACACTGGCAGGGGTGACAATCTCGTTGGGAAGCCTCAGTTTCCAGCCCAGTTGGGCCGCAGGCGACATTGGTTGCCTCTGAGGTGCCGTCCCCACTTCTCCAAACCTTGAAAAGCCCGGGAAATGTGCCTTGATCAGGTGAGCCAAGGTGTCCCCGTCCGACTCTGAGTAACCCCCACCGGCTAATTTAAGAGTGCCGAGAATAGCGTGCGGATTTCGAGAATGTAGCTTATCCAGTCTAGCCGCCTCAGCCCCCTTCTCGATGTCTGTGCAAAAGTTGGTCCAGCTCTCTTGCTTTGCCTTACGTATTGCACCCCTGTATTCATTGCTCATCTTTGTGAATGATGTCCATAGTTCCTTCGTTTTGCCATTACTGGCACGAGAATTGAAAGAATTTCATCGGATGAGGCTACAACAAAACTCAGTCAAAGATATTGTTTCATCACATCCGGTTAAAGCAATAACAGGGTGTTTACCTGACCACAAAATCAGGAAAACCGCGAAATTAGTTTCGAATGTACTGATATACAAGTTCAAAGTGGTTTCATATGTTTTATTACTCTAATCCTGAGTTGGAACAGAAAATTTGTGGAAAAGTCATCATTCCCATTTGGATTAGCGAATTTTCTGAAAGAATTACAATTCCGACTTAAAACAGGGAATTTCCGACAAAAAAATTAGAATTGTAAGTTACGAAATAGAATTTCAGTAAAGAAATATTATTGTTGAGTTTAGGGCATTCTGTAAAGAATTAGGACCTTTGGGCAGTGAATTTTCTAAGTGTTCTGTAAAAAATTATAATTTAATTCGGACCAGGGAATTTCAGTAAGGAAATATAATTTTGAATGATAAAATAGAATTTCATTGACGATATATCATTTTTACTTAAGAACAAGGAGTTCCCGTGAAAAATTACAATTACTTTGGGACAGGGAATTTTAGTAAAGAAATATAATTCTGAGTTTGGACGAAGAATTTCAGTAAAGAAATATAATTCTGAGTTCCTGACCGTGCATTTTCATAAAGAATTATCATAAATGTTGTTAAATGCTTGGAAATTTTCAAACTTGTCAGAAATCATTAAAATCTGTTGAAAAAATGACTGCTTAGGAGGAAACGAAGTTTCAACAAACAAAGATTTTTCGGTCAAGAAGATGAACCGTCAACTAAAAAGCTTAAATAATTTAACTATTTCAGTCGACGACTTATCAATTCTTGACTGACAAATTTTTTTTTTGTTGAAAATCCGTACGCTCATCATAAGATACTGTAATAAAATATTTTTCCTTGAAACTTACTCTAACCAAATGTAAATATCTGAGGAAGACAAACTTAACGCCTCGAATCTCTGAGATAACGACTATAACATATACTATATAATCTGATGAAGAGCTAGAATATTCCTTGGTTACAGTGTTGAAAAAAATTTCTATTAATAAATTCATTACCTTTTCTGTTACTTAGAAAAGTGAGAAGATGAGGATTGTATCTACTCTTGTCTTGTCTTTGGCGTTCATCCTAAATTCTATTGGTGAATATAATAATATAATAAATCTATAATTATATACATACCATATGTGCGCGTACACATATGGTACACTCCTACGTGGTCGTCCCCAAATTACGGAAGACGATTTGGGGGTAGAGGGGTTTAATAAAATCGTATTGTTTTTATCAGAGGACGGAAATCTTACTTGAGAAAAAGTTTGACTAAAAAAAGAAAAATCCAAGGATGTTAAAACTTAGAGGAAAGTTCAGCAGAAACTAGATCTGTTTAACCAAAAGTGAATTTTCACATCAAGAAAATCCATCACTGATTGCGTTATGAGTTTTTATAATAATGTTAAAAAATTTGACAAATGTGGTTGTTCTTATGAAGGAGATTGCAACTTCTTATTTAATATATTCTTAATAGCTTTAGAACAGTTTTGTGCGTTCACCAAAAATAGAATTAGTACATTTTCAGACAGCAAAATTAATTTTAAACCGACCTCCGGCTTTTGTTGAACTGTTACGTCAAGTGGTCTCGGAGGCCCAAAGTGAAGCGCTTGCGCAGTCTCGTGAGATTTTACCGAGATTCAATGAATTCGAAAGCAGACAACAGGATTTTAATGAGAAATGAAACTACCCTTCGGAAATGAAGACAAACCTCTCTAATAACACTCGTCGCATTGATTCTCTTGAAGCCGGCTCTAAAGTACAAATTAAGGAAATTTGTACTATTCAAAAGGAAGCTAAAGACCTTAAAGCTAAAGTAGCTGCGCTGGAGCATGCACAGAATATAAATCATCAAGCAGCTTTACACACTACGCTTGACATTCATGGTCTTCCAATGAAGCCCAACGAGGACCTTATGACCAACGATGAGTCGATTGCCAGGACGCTTGATGTTCCAATTGCAAAGAATGAAGTTGCCAACCCCTATCGAATTATCAAAGCACCATCTTTCACACAGCCTACTACCCCTCCGATCATTGTAGTTAAATTAAGTCGCCAAGACCTACGAGATAAAATGATCGAGAGAGGTAAAGTCAAAAGAGATTTTTCTACAGCGGATATTGGATGGACAGAAATGGGAAACGCTTTATTTATCTTCGTAAGGCCTTAACTCCACTCAACAGGAAAATCTGCGCTATTGCTCTCGGTCTTCAAAGAGACAAGAATCAAATATCTTGAGATTTCTGGTGGAAGAATTTTTTGTAGAAAGGAGGACGGTTCTTCGAGAATACATCTTGGAAATCTACTATCTGTAGAGGGACTTGGTTAGAAACCATGGGCTAAGTCCAATATTCTTTTAACTTTTCTTCGACTAACCTTAGCATTAATTTTACACAAGTGCACATCTGAAATTAAAAATCGGATGATTGAACGTGATGGCAACCGCTGACTTGCAAAAATAACAAAAAACAGTATAATACTAGCTCAATTTCCTAAACTCAGGAACCTAATTCAAACTAAGATCAGAGATGCGTTCAATCAATACAATTAAAATGAGGTTGCACATAGAGACAAAAAGAGGACATTTTTCATCTCCTTAGACGTTTACACCTAATCCCTCCCAAGCACGAATCTACAGATAGTAATTTTCCGCTTTATGACATTTTAAAGACTTTTTTTACATTTGCAGTTCCAGACTTGACATCATCATCTTCCACTATCTCTATTAATTCAACATTTAATGACTCTGACTTTTTTTTTCAATGACATCACACCTGAAATACTTTTGGAAAAAATACTTGAAATCAAATCAAATGCCATTGGGACTGATGGAATATCAATCAAAATGAATAAACTTGCCCTTTCAATTATTATCTTTCCTATCCTATTGCATACTTATAATGCTTCTCTTCAGGTAGGTAACTTCCCAGATATTTGGAAAAAGGCTGTTATTTGCCCAATTCCCACAATTTCTGAACCTACTACCTCGAAAGACTTTCGGCTAATTTCTGTTTTATGTGCACTCTCTAAACCACTTGAAAAAATTGTTCACTTGCAACTTTCCAGATTCCTTGAACTATCTAAGACCATTAAGCCGATGCAATGAGGTTTTCGTGCAAAACATAGCACTCTTACTGCTTCCCTTAAGGTAATGAGGGATCTCAAATTAGCAATGGACAACAGGGAGATCACAATTGTTGTTCTGTTCGATTTTTTGAAGACATTTGATATGGTTAACCATAAGTTACTCCTACAAAAGTAAAAATATTTTAACGGATCAAACTCTGTCATCAAATGGTTCAAATCCTATTCTTGACCAAAAATACAATAGTATATTTTCCAATCAAAAAAATTAAGTTTCAACTCAAATAATTGAAGTTTATTATTTTGCTAAATAATTCAGTTCCCATTTAAGCATAAAATGATGAGTAAAGTGGGAAAAATAGGAATTCTATGAAAAAGGGGAAGGAGTAGCTATTCCGTTACACAACTTGACTTTTTTGAACTTATGTTTTCAAAGTTTTTTTCTAAATGGAATTCTCTATTTTTTTTTGCAGAGCTGAGTTTACAGTCAGAGCGTTCACCTAATAAAGACTCTCTACCTGATATTCCTCATGGCAGACCTTCTTCTCTGGACTTGTCCCTTTCACTTGCCATACCTCGTTCGACTTCTCCGGTCAGGTCTCCTCCTCCTGCCGCATCTTCTTCTCGTGCCAGGTCCATATCACCGCCGGCCATTCGTTCTTCTTTGCGAATAGCTGGACTTACAATTGATGAACTTAGATCTTTTCGTCTTATTCCTCATTCGAATCCGAATCGGCGATTCGAAATTCGTGGATACACTTTTCCTCGCGATGCACCAATTCTAATAAAAGAAAGAAATCAGGTCCTTGGGCCCATGCCAACGGGAATGCAAGCTGTATTATCAACGTCTAATGGTGAAATCTTTGCAATAGTAGTGAAAAATAACAGACATCTTCGTGGAATGTTTATGTTGAGATATGGCACGCACCGACGGGCAAAAATAAACATGAATAGCGGCAAGGTTGAAGAGATGACCAAAGAAGAAATACAGGAATCTCCCTTAGCGAATGAGCACCCAATATTGAGGAGTTTTCAAATAATAAGGGTATATGACTTTGGGGCACATCATTAATTAAATTTTTTCGTAATGTTAAGCTAAAATATTAAAGTGAACTTAAAACTTCATTGTCAAAATTCCCTCACTTATCCCTGATTTTCCAATAACAAATTTTTCGTGTTGCCTAACCATTAATATTAAAAAATCAGCACTTTTATCTAGTAACATTTTCAACGTCGAATCTTCTAGAATCAGAATAAAAAAATTTTAGGTTTAATTGAGTTTTTTATTTCCACCAAACAAGATTACTGCTTAACGAGATTTTTGAATTATCAACGAAATAATTAAATTTCAACAAAATAGAAGAACTTTCAACCAAAGTGTCAAACTTTCAACAAAATAGTCGAATTTCCAAACAAAAAAGATGAAACTTTAACCAAAGACGGCTGCAATTTGAAACGAGTAGTTGCATTTACAACCAAATAGTTGAGCTTTAAAGAATTTCATTTTCCAAAAAGAGTTGCACCTCTAACCAAATAGGTGAATTTTCAATCAAGTTGTCTAATTTTCAATAAAAGGAGATTTCATTCAAACAAAAAACAGTTAGATAGAAGACTTTTCCACCCGAAAAGTTCAATTTTTACCAAAAAGATTAATTCTGAACGAATTTTTAACCATGATGATAAATTTTTTACCAAAAAAGACGAATTTTCAACAAATAACGATTTATTATTCAAGAAGTGAGACACCGAGAAATGTCCTCTTGTGGCAAAAGGATGTTCCTTGGCTTAAATGGAATTTTTGCTTAAATTTAAGGTTAAGAGGATTTCCAGTTTCCTCAACAGGAATCCTTTTGCAGCAAAAATTTTCTCATGCGATCAACTTCACCTAATATTGCCGCCAAATGATTCTGTTTGTGTAAAATATATATTCACGTCATTCAAAACAAAACAGGCAAGAGGACGATGCTTTGGTTTTAAGACGGAGAGATTGATTGCGAGATTGAGAGATTGACAAGGGAGTGAGGATATTTTTGGGGATCAGGACAGATTTGTGTGGAAGTTGAGGTTAGGAAGATCTGAGGTTTGTGACAGGGTGGGAGGACCGATTTGGTCGTAGCAGGGCGGGGTACAGAGGGATGAGCACAAGGCACGTAGCCACGACGATAGATAGAGGCAGATAACGACAGAAGGCGGGATCATTTGAATTGGATTCATGGCTAGCGGAGCGAGTAACAGCAAGGGAAAAAAGGATTCAGATCAGGAAGTTTTCAGTAGACCGAAAGGGGAGAACAAATAAAAGATGGCAAGAAGAAAGCATAGGAAAATGGTAGAAAAGAAGAGATTGAGAGAGAACAGCGTGAAATCGATTGAGACTATCTTCAAAATGTAGAGAGGGGAGAGGGGAAGCAAGATATAGGGTCAAAATTGCAAAATCCAAAAATGTTCAGATCACCGCCGGAAAAACGTAGTTTTTTGGAGAAGGATGAAGACAATGAGGGGACAGCAGGAAACAGAGCTGAGGCTAAAGATCCGATGGAAGCGGAAGGATGGAATGAAACGCGTGAAATGATGATAGAAGTAATGGGGATGTATGGAGAAAAGCAGGAGAAAAGGGGAGAGGTAATAAAGAAAGAAATTAGGCGGGAAATGGCCGTACTTAAAAAAGAAATGAGGAAATGGGAAGAAGTCAGGGAAAGGTAGATGAGAGGCTTAGATTAGAAGGGAAAAAGCTGAAGCAAGGAGTGGAAGAAGTACTAAAAAGGATTTATGCTAAGGTAGAGATAGAGGAGGTGCGAAGTGTAGAAAGGGAAGAGCGAAGAGGGAAGAGAATGGTACTGGTGAAACTAAAGAAATTGGAACACAAGAGGGAAGTGATGACAAAGAAGAGGATGTTATGTGGAAGCTCGGAGAAAATAGAGGATGATTTCACATCGGTATAAAGGAATATGCACTATAAGTTAAGGAAAATAGCAGAAGAAGAAAGAAAAAAGGAATGAAGAACATGGGTCAAGTCTGGCAGAATACAGATACAAGGTGTACGTTGAAATTAGGACGAGGACAGATAAGGTTGTTCTTATGGAAGAGCTTGAAAGATCTTATTTTATCCATTTCTTAATTGCTATGAAACTATTCAATGTGTCCACTAAAAGTGGAATTAGTATGTACATTTTCAGTTAAAAAAATTAATTTAAACCCAAAAAAGATTAATTTTCAAACAAGAAGATTCATGTTTTACCAAAAAAGGAATAATTAAATTTTCAATTACCAAAATAATTTTTTTAAAATATGATGAAACCTTCTTCGCCCTCTTTATCGCTCACAATAATCATCACTTACAAAATTACAAAATTGTCCACTTCTCCTCACTTCTCCTCACTTCTACCTTCCATCCTCTGATGATCTATTATTCACAGTTAACCTATAATTCATAGTTGACAACCCGATAACAATATCGTTTATCCTTTACAAACTCATTTCCTATCTTACTTCTTTACACTCTATCCCTCTCAGTCTTCTCATTCCTTACCGTCTCTAGCGTCTGTTTCTCTTTCAATTTCCCCATTGATTCCACACCACTCAAAGCAATCCCTCTCCTTCATCCTGTTTTACACTCTTACTCTACTCCCCGTCTCACACATTATTGTTCTCGGGTTTCTCTCCCCAGGCTCTTCTTCTCCGTCTCTCCCTTCTATTACTGTTACCACCATGTCTTCCATGTCCTTGCTCTATCGCCAATACGTTTCTCCCTTCTTCGCCTCTAGTTTTCTTGTTGACACCTTCAAGTCTGTTGCTTCTAGTCTCCGCTTCTCCTTCCCCAGCAAAAATTGAATCTCCTCCTCTTTGTCTGTAGCGTTCTTCTCCAGCCACAGACCAGATCCCTTCAACTTGCTGCTGCTTCTGATGATCTCCAATTGATTTTCCGCCGTCTTCAACCTTAGGACTCTTCCTTCATCAATCCTCCATAACTTTTCTACTCTGGGGATCTTCTGTATCCAGGCTGCTAGTGTTTCTGCCATATTTGTTACATCATTTTCATCTGCCTTTACCCCCGGCACTCTAAGATTCCTCCCTCTCTACATTCTCTCAGCTCTCTCTGTCTTCAGTTCCACTTCGTTCAACTTTCTTGGCTGGTCTCTGCAAGTCTCCTGTTCCTCACCCGTTGGACATCCTACCTCACAGTACTCTTTTGCTTCCATTTCCAGACTACGACACGAACTCAGCTTTCAGATCTCCTCTTTCTCTCCTTGTCCCGTACTCTTTCTCACCTCGCCTGCGCAATTTCCTGTTCCCAATATTCTCTTATCTCCTGCCGCATCCCATTCTGTCCTTCCAGCTCTCTCTGGATAGACCGCCACTTTCACTGACTGTTGTCAGAAAAACCGCTTTTCCTCAACTGTCCGCAGCTGATTCTTCCACCAGCTTCTTCGTCCTTAACACTCGAGTCAAGTCTCAATACCAGCTTCCTACTTTCCACTTGCTTCCTCCAGGCAGCGCTGCCTTCCCCACTTTCGTGTTCGGTTTCCTAACATATCTCTCTTCACATGCTACTTTTCTCTTTCCAAATACAGTGAACTTCCGTTTATTTTAAAGTTCACTTAGTTTAAACCCCCTACTCGCACTTATTTTAAGTTGCGCAGTTTCGTCATTTCCCACCACGGTCCCTGACACTCTCCTCAGCGCCAGTGGCTGACCAATCAAAACCAGTCATGGGAGTACGAGTCACATCGATTTGATCAGAACCGGGTATTCTCACCTCAAATTTCGTATAGTTGATTATATTTCGCGAAAGACTTGAAACACTTGAAAAATATAACCTTCCTGACGGCTGACATTTTGACCGTGAAATATTTGCGTCGAATTTGAATTCTATTATATTGATTTTTGGTTGGCAAATTTTCAAACGCCAACAAAAACACTTTGAAGACACTTGAAAATCACTAATGCATGCAATGCAGACTAACGGACTGCGACTTTTTCAACTGCGCAATAAGCCGGATATCCATTCGCCTGGACCGTTTCCATAATATTGCGCAATATACTCGATTGAGTACTCGCACACGGCAGCCCTTTTGAGGCGAGAGTCGCAACCGTCTCTCATCCCTTGATGAGAGACTTTTCACTTGAAAATGTTGCGTATAGGCGGCGCCTCGATACAAGAAAAGGGTAGCCAATGAACGTCGTTGATAAAAATACACTGCCGAATCGCGGTAGAGGTGGGGGATCCTCTAGCTTTAAAATACTTGGTCGGGTACGTTTCAACGACCTTAAAATAAACGGAAGTTAACTGTACTCCTCAAATGACTTATTTTTTCTTGCTTTCACGTCCACAACACATCAACCTTTTTTCACCCCTTTCATGAATCTTTTAACACTTCACTCCAACTTTTCTCATCGGGGAATCTCCACTTTTACTCTGGACGCTCCAAGACGTCTACCTCAGTCCCATGCCGAACCGAAGTTCTTTTAACCAAATAATTAATTTCTCATCAAGATCGTTGAATTTTTAACTGAAATTATGAATTCTTACGAAAAAAATGAATTTTCAAGAAAACACTAATTTTTATCAAAGAAACTTAATTTTCAATTAAAACAGATCAAGTTAATTGCATTAATTAATAAATCAAATAATTTTCAGTTTGCATGTTTGACAACAAGAGATAAAATTCTACCAAGAGAGCAGGGTATCCAGCGACCTTGAAAACCTTGAAAAATCTGGAATTCTCCAGGAATTTTTTTTCAAACTTCAAAACCTGGAAATCTACTTGAATTTTTCACAAGAACCTTGAATTAATTTTTTTTTCTTTTAAAATACCTATTTTATTGAAAGGTGAAAAGTAATTTAAATCTTTTAGTCTATTATGAAAGTAACGTTTCGTTTAGAAGAAATCTTGCTATTGATAAGTTTAAGTTTATTATTTATTATAGATTTCTAGGCATTCTTTGTAGACTTTACCAATTATTTATTTTATAATATAAAATGTTAAAGTATACAGTTTTTGTGATATTCAACTTATAAATTACAAAAATTATCAGTTAAAAATTTCGATTTTAATTCAGTTTCAGGATTAGAATCAGCCATGGTCATAAAAAGGATTTCTCGAGGGGTTGGCCACTCGATTTTTGAGTGTACACTAGATTACAAAGCATTAAGAAAGATTTCAAAGGGTTTTCAAAATATTTCAAAGATTTGAAAATATTTAAAAGGATTTTGAACATTTTATAAACATTTCTAGGATTTTAAAGATTTAAAAAAGTGTACAGTACACCAGAATTAAAATATGTTAAAACATTTCGAAGATTTGAATCGTTTTCAAAAGGTTCCAAAACATTTTAGAAGCAGCGCAATTACCTGGCACACCAAAAGGACATAAGCGCCAAAGTTTTCTTTGTTTAAATACAAAATTATTATTTTTATCATCCGAATTCTCTATTTTGAATAAAAAATCTTCAACATATTTTTAGATGTTTAGAAATCTTTAAAAGTCGTCGGAAACCATTCATATCTTTTGCAAAATTGACAAAGGGAAACCCGGGAAATATACTATATAAATTTTCCATTTGAACGACGGATGGCTGTTAAACGTGAAAGATTATATAAATATTGATATTAGTTTTAACGAATTTAGTGATAAACATTTTTTTCTTGAAACTCACTCTAATGAAATGTAAATATCTGAGCAGGTCAACTTTGATAACGACTATAGCATATACTATATAATCTGGTGAAGAACTGGAATATTCCTTGGTTACAGTTTAAACAAAATTCTCTATTAATACATTAAGTAGATTTTCCTTTAATGAGAAAGGATGAGGATAGTTTTCGCTCTCGTCTTGTCTTTGGCGTTTATCATGAATTCTATTGGTGAGTATAATAATATAAAAAAATATCTAATTTTATGCATTTTTAAAGCCATACGCAAATCGAAATTTTTGTGATCTAATCTAGATTCTATCCCAATTGCAGTACGACTCCTCGTCAGTTTGTAAATGGATTTAAATACGATTACTAGTTCGTTTAGTTACAATATTTGATTATGCTGACCGTGAATTTCGGTACAAGCTAGACCGGGATCAATAACTCAAATAAAATAGCGTCATATAAATTTCAATATCTCAAAATAGAAAAAGGCGTTTTCCCAGATAAATCAGAGAAAGAGATAAAACTCTAGAAGTGGATTCGGATGAGCGAAGATCACTTTTCAAAATTAAATATCTTTTTGCAACAGTCTTAGTCGATATTATCGCCTTCAACTCTTTTAAAGAAGATATAATTCCTTTCGGGAAGTGGCTTCAAAATAACTGGATTTTGTTCCAAGTATTTTGTAGTCCTCCTGGGTGGCGGTGTTAGCGTGACAAGAAGTGAGTATAGATCCTCGAGTCTTCTCACAGAGTGTAGTTCCACCGATGAGGCTTAAGCGGCGTTGCTTGGCTTTGGCGTGGCTTTGGCTTATACGAAGTTTCTCAGGTGACCTGAAAGTAGTGCTGCCAACTTAATTCTTCACGTCGATAGGAGAGAATTCTAAATTGCCTTGTCGCGGCAAATTTTAAAGTTGGCACCACTACTTCCACGCTTCCTGAGGAACTTTCTATATGCCACGCCACTTTCTATAAGCCACGCCAACGCCACGCAAGGCCGCTTAAGCCACATCGGTGGAACTACACTTACAGAACGTCCACCCTGTGATCTGCGCTTTTCAGACGCAAGATTCAGAATGACGTTTTTCGGCCGAGTTTCGCTTTTTATTTCTACGTTCCTTTTCACCCTCCTACGCTTACATAACAGGGCTGGAGTGGGAGTTATTGGATTCTGCGCCTTGCTCTTTCTCCTGGGTGATGCAACTTTAACGAAGGATCACGCAGGAGAAAGTATTTCTGCCTATATCCAGGCTATGCCTGTAACTCTCAGGTTACAGTTGTTAAAGAAAAAAATTAATTTTAAGCCTGTGTATAGATGTCCGGTGCCGGGCGCTAGGTTGGCTTCCGGTAGATTGCTCTGATTGGTTACACGGCAGTGGGCGCGGTCTTACGGACAGCAACTCTGCATCCGGATCAAAGTGAAGTATATCATTTGGAAGAAGAATATAAGTGTAACTTTTATTACAGAATGGAATACGTAATTGTTTATTGAAAATGAAAAATTTAGTGTTTCCGATTTTATCTTTCCTTGAACATTTACTTTATCATTCTTTTATTACACAGAAGATTTTTACATAATTTTATTTGTGGGAGTTATAGTCAGTTAATATCTTACAAGTGTACAAATTGTTTGTTTTTGATAAGCTTAACTTGTGAAAAACTTCTGTTTTAATGACACTCCCACGAATTGTATTTATTGTAGAGAATATTTTTTGGAACAAAATAAGCCGTGTAAATGACAAAGATTAATTCTAAAATTATACTTGTTATCTTGAACGAATATTAATTGCAAACACCAACCAAGATCTTTTATATGTACAATGAGCCATTAAATATTCAACTAATAATGAAAATGTAACTCATTGCAGGTTGCTCCGAAGCCAAAATTAATTCATGAAGACGATTCATCAAATAATTTTTCTTTTAAATCATGTTTAATGACATTTAAAGATAAAATGTAAATTTTAGAGCTGCTGATTTATATATTTTTTATATGTTTTAAAATAAAGTTTATTAATTCATCTGATGAGAAACGATTAAAACTCTTCTTCCAAATGATATCCTTCACTTTGAGGTTACACCTCGTGTACATCTCAAGAAAATAAGAGATCAGAGCAATCTACCAGATACCAACCTATCGCCCGGCACTGGACATCTATACACAGCCTATTTTTCAACCAAGAAGATTAATTTTTTATTGGAATCATTAATTTGCTACCAAATTAAACATCGAATGTTTTATCAGAGTAGTTCAACTTTCAAAAAAGAGAGACAAATTTTCAACCAAAAATAGCATAGTTAAATTTCTAGTAACAAAATTAATTTTCAACCAAAGCAGATTAAATGTAATTGCATTAATCAATAATCAATTAATTTTCAGTTTCATCTTTGACCAAAAAGATGAAATTCCACCAAGAGAGGAATTCGACTCTTTGTTTCCTGTGTTGTACAGCTGTCTCTGATCAGCCGATTACACTTATTTTTAGAAAGATATATCTCTCGTTTAAAGCATTTTTGGGCAATTCCGTTACACCAGTTGACGTTTTTGAGTATATCTTTAAAAGATTTTTTCTAATTGAATTCTCTGTTTCTTGTTGCAGAGTTGAGTTTACAGTTGGAGCGTTCACCTAATAACGACTCTATTCCTGATGTTCCTCGTGGAGGACCTTCTTCTTTTCTGGACTTGACGCTTTCTCTTGCCATACCTCATTCGATTTCTCCGGTCAGGTCTCCTTCTCGTGCCGAATCTTCTCTTCGTGCCAGGTCCAGATCACCACCTGCCGTTCGTTCTTCTTTGCGCCTAGGTGGACTTACAATTGATGAACTTAGATCTGTTCGTCTTATTCCGCACACGAATCCGAATCGGCAATTTGAAATTCGTGGATACACTTTTCCTCAGGATGCACCAATTCATGTTAGAGAAAAAAATCAGCAATCTGGACCCATGCCTACTACAAGACAAATTGTATTATCAACGTCTAATGGTGAAGTCTTTGCAATAGTGGTGGCAAATAACAGACTTCTTCGTGGAATATATACAATAAAAGGTGGTTTTCAAAAACGATCAAAATTTAACATGGACAGTGGTAAAGTTGAAGAGATGACCACAGAAGAAATCCAGGAATCTCCCGCAGGCAGAGAACGCCCAATCTTGAGGAATTTTGAGATAATTAGGGTACATGACTTTCGTTCATATCATTAATTACATTTTTTCGCAATGTTAAACTAAAATATTAGAGTTACCGCAAAGCTTCATACTCAAAATTCCCTGACTTTTCCCAGATATTAAAATTACCAATTTTTCCTTTTCCCTAACCATTAATTTTCAAAGATCAGGATTTTAATCCTGTAACATTTTCAAAATCAAATCTTCTAGAATCAGAATAAAAAAAATGCAGGTAAAATGTTTTTTTCCCTACCAAACAAGATTACTGTCAAACAAAAAAAAAAACGTTAACCAAAGAAAGTTGCAATTTTAAACAAATAGTTGGATTTTTAACAATAAAAATTAATGTCTGATTTTCAATAAGAAGAGATTTAATTTAACAACAAAAAATTACATTTTCAACCAAATGATTACATTTTCAAGCTAAAAAGACTAATTTTTTAGAAGATAAAAGACTTTTTCATCCGTACAGTTTAATTTTTAACAAAAAGATAAATTCTGAACGAATTTACAACCATGAAGATAAATTTTTTACCAAAAAGACGAATTTTCAATCAAATGCATGACATTTCAAACAAATAGTTGAATTTTCAACTAGAAAAGAGAAATTTTCAACTAAAAATGTAGAAGTTCAATATTCAGTAAAAAACTGAATTTTTACAAAAAGACGAACTCACAACAAATAAAGATTTTTTAGTAAAGTAGTGAAGAATTCTCAACTGAAACAGATCTATTATCAGTTAGAAAAAAAATCTTTAGCCTATAAAGACCAATTTTTCAACAAAATAGTCACATTGTCAACTAGAGGAATGAATTTTCAATTGAAATGATACCTCTGTAACCCAACAATCCATTTTTAACAAAGTAGGTCTACCTTAAACACAAGAGTTGAATTTTCAATTAGTCAAGGTATAAGGGATGATGAAAGATGGAAAGGCACCTGATATAGATCAGATTCCAAATGAAGTCTGGAAATATGGGGGGGGGGGGCAGGCAGAATTAAAGGAATGGACATGGTTGATGTGCAATAAAGTATGGAAAGGAGAGGGGTGGCCAGAGCTATGGAAGGAAGGAGTAGTGGTACCGATAGTGAAAAAAGGCAAAGGGGAGGAAGTTAAAGATTATAGAGGAGTGACACTCATGTAACATTGTATGAAGCATATGTGACTGTTTTATCAGAGAGGTTGAAAAAAGAAGTTGAGGAACAAAATAGAGCCACCGAATCAGACAGGGCTTAGAAAAGGGAGGGATGGACAACATATGTATGATCTGAACTACCTAGTAGTTGATGGGCAGGAACGAGATAGAAAAAGTTATGTTGAAAAGGGGGAAAAGAGAGGGGCTAATGAAGAGAGTATCGAAAATTTTGAGAGAGATCAACATCAGGATGAAGGCAGGAGAGTAAGTAGGAGACAGTTTCTGGTTGTTGAGAGGAGTAAGGCAACCAAAAAATAAAAGTTTTAAACAAAAAATATTAATTCTCAACCAAAAATACAATAGTAGACTTTTAAAAAAAATACGAGTTTCAACTCAAATATTTGGAGGGGAAACAGCGGAATTCTATAAAAAAAGAGAAATGGGGGAAAGAGTATGTAATCTGTGAAAGAGAATACAAAAGGAAAACTTTTGTTTACTCTTTTTTCCTGTGTTGTACAACTGTTGTCACGTCCCGGGCAAAAGGCGAGGGTAGTATGGAAAATAGGAAAAGAGAGAGACCAGTGTGCTGATTATGTCAGGCTGGTAAGACCTGATAAATTATTTGTTTGTGGGTTTGTGTGTCACTTATCAGCCCTATGCTGTGTGTCAGTTTACAGTGTTTGAATATGTGAGAGATAGTTGCTTGAACAATCGACTCATTGTAAAGAATAATAACAGCGTTAATTGTTACATAAAATAAACTTATATGTACCTTTCTACGATTGAAAGGGCGAGAAAGAGTTGCTTTGTCGGTTGGACCTCGGCCTATGGCGTAAAACACCGACGGAGTTTTACCGGATATTGCATTGAATATACTCAGAAGTAATTCAAAAGTGAGATCTTTCACGAATGTTAACACTGCGGACTTTATCCGGAAAGTTCCTCTACGACGACTGAAAGTCTCAGCCGAACGGACGTTAACTATTTTAAATTGAACTTGAAAGTGCACGACTTAATCAAAGTGTTTCTTCGGTCACCATGAGATAGAAGCCGCAACGTTGTCAAAGTGATTCGTTATTCGCAGATCAAAGTGAACAGTATGACTGCCGGGAACGTAAGATGGTTTAACAGGGGTTTGTCATGGTTTGTTTCTGAAATGGCACGTTCCTTCAACTTTCTGAAACGGCTCGTTGATTACTGGAATCGGGCGACCGATGAAAGTGATACCTCGCGGTGAGTGACTGAGGTGACTAATGCATCCGCTTCGCTAAAAGTCTCGATGTTCGTATTGATTCCCTACTTATCCTTATTTTTATGTATGTAGTCAGACGCTTTTAAGTATGCCTTGTCTCACTGAATTATGATTATCGTATAGTGGTAGAGTCTACAATTACAGTATCAGTAATCGAGCATGGTTAACTTATCGACATTCTCTGAGTTCTTATCCCTCCATGGTAACACTTTAAGTATCTTGTGGCTTCTATCTTACCAGCCGTAACGTAGTTACCATAGTTAGGTTTAAATTCAGAGAAGATAGGTAAGGTGCTCGTTTTTAATTAGTGGCGTTATCCTATATCACGTGAGATAAGGAAGATTATGCTTAGTTATCGGTGTTGCTTAAAATTGTAAAATTTCGGGATGTAACACTGTCTCTCATGAGCCGATTACACTGATTTTCGAAAGAATACTTTTCTTGTTCTAAGGCTTTTTGTGCGTTCTTTTGTACAAGTTCACTCTCCTTGAGTCTCTGGCTTTAAAGCTTTTTCCTATATTAAATTCTCTGTTTCTTCTTGCAGAGTTAAGTTCGCATTTCGAATGTTTACCTAATTGGAGCCCTATTCTTATTGTTGCTCGTGGCGGATCTTCTTATTCTCCTGAAAGGTCTTCTCCTGCCAGACCTTAATCTCCAGATTCTCCGATCACGTCTTCTCCTCCTGCCATAACTCCTTTCCGTTCCAGATCTAGGTCTCCTCCTGCCATTCGTTCTTCTTTGCGCCTAGGTGGATTTACAATTGAAGAGCTCAGATCTGTTCGTCTTATTCCGCATGCGAAACTGAATCGGCTATTTGGAATTCGTAGATCAACAGTAGAAAATTCAATTCTCGAAAATTCAATTGTCTATTTTCTTCCGTTTTCAACACTGGAATTTTTAACAATTGAAAATTTAATTTTCAGCATTTGAAGATTTAATTTTTTTAAATTGGAAAGAAATTAAAATTAGTTGTTGTAAATTGAAGAAAATTGGATACTCAACTATTGAAATTGTTAACTGCTAACAATTCAATTTTGAGTTCTTGATCGTGTATTCCCATGAAGAATTATTATAAATGTTTTTAAATGTTTAGAAATATTTAAAATTTGTCAGAAATCATTCAACGATTCAGTCGACGATTTACCAATTATTGTCTGAAAATTTGTTTGTTGTTGAAAATCCGTCCACTGATCATAAGAAACTGTAATAACATTTTTTTTCCTTAAAACTTACTCTAACATAATGTAAATATCTGAGGAAGACAAACTTGAAGTCTATAATCTCTGAAATAACGACTATAACATATACTATATAATCTGATGAAAAACTAGAATATTCCTTGGTTACAGTGTTAATAGAATTCTCTATTAATACTCTCTATTAATGCTATTTTCTTTCAAACTTTATTTGAGTTTTTCTAAATTGAATACAAATTTAATCTAAATTTATTCTGGGGGAATGGGTAATGTGTGTGTTAAAGAAGATGGAATTCAAAGTTTTCCACAAATTATGGAAAACGATCGGGGGGTGGTGGCTTTTAATAAAGTCTTACTGTTTCTTATGAAGAGGGACTTCAGAAAATAATTAAAAAATAAAAATATTATGAAACAATCAGTACCAAAATGTAATGAAATAGTTGAAATTTCAAGCGAAAAGTTTAAATTGTCAACAAAATAGTTAAATTTTTAACTAAATAATTATTTTCTCATCAAAGTCGTTGAATTTTTAACTAAAATAATGAACGTTCAGGGAAAAAATGAATTATCAAGGAAAGACTTCAACAAAAATAAAAAAAATTAAAATTAATTTGTTGATTTTCAACTAAATATTTCAATTTTCAACTAAATAAAATCATTTTTGAACTAAATAGTTGAATTTCGGAATTAAAAAAAAATTCAACGACTTTGATGAGAAAA
>CAKNWT010193966.1:0-14120 GCA_932066315.1 Andricus coriarius
TTTTTTTTAAATGTGTGCATATGACTCAATCAACAAAAAAAAACCTGGTTTTGCACATTTTCAACAAAATATTACTGCGAAAAAAGTTTTTTTTTTAAATTTCGTATTTTTTTTATTAATGTTCACTAGTAAAGGCTGTAAATATAATAAGTGTCATAATTTTTGAACCAATAGGAAATATTTTGAATTTGAAATCGTTAAATTTTACTGATTTAAATTTTTTTCACTTTTATCGAATGCCAACCCACAAGTTTGTTTTTCCTCAGCTCCAACGATTTGATTTGTTTTAGCATTTTCACACATATTTTGTAATGTTATTGCTATCTTACTTATTCAAAAATAATTTATTTAGGTGCTATAATTGCTTTAATTATTATTCAATAATGGGTACACTTAACAATTTCAGAGACTTTTCTTAAGTATGAATGATTTTGAAAAAACAAAGTCAGGTTTTCAATTCTAAGTCTTCCTAATTGAAGAAACTTCGAAAGTAAATATTTAAAACCACAGAATTTTTAATTGTGAATTTAAAAAATTAAAAACTCTTTAATTTAAAAATATGAAACTAAAAATCATTCAATTTGAATGATTTTGAAGATCCAACGTCAAGTTTTCAATTTTAAATCTTCACAAATGAAGAAATTCCAAATGTAAATCATCAAAATTACTAATTATTTATTGTAAATTCAAAAAATTAAAAACTTCTATTTTAAAGATACATAAATAACAATTTTTAAATTTAGATGATTTTGGAGAGCAAAAGTCAAGTTTTTAATTCTAAATGTTTCTAATTAAAGAAATTTTGAATGTAAATCATCAAAATTACGAATTATTTCTTTATTGTGGATTGAAAAAATTGAAAAAACTCTTCTACTTTAAAGATGGATAAATCGAAATTCTTAAATTTGAAAGATTTTCAAGATCAACAGTCAAGTTTTAATTTCTAAATGTTCCAAATTGAACTAATTTCGAGAGTAAATCACTAAAATTGCAGAATTTTTAATTGTAAATTTTCAAAATTAAAAGTTCCTTATTTAAAAATGTATAAATAAAATTATTAAACGTGAATGATTTTGAAGATCCAAAGTCAAGTTTTCAATTCTAAATCTTGCAAATTAACAACATTTCGAATGTAAATCATCAAAATTACTAATTTTTTTTTTTATTGGTAATTCAAAAAATTAAAAACTTTTCCAGTTTGAAGACGCATAAATAAAAATTCTTAAATTTAGGTGATTTTGAAGATCAAAAGTCAAGTTTTTAATTCCAAATCTTCCAAATTGAAAAAATTTCGAATGCAAATCATTAAAATTACAGAATTTTCAACTGTAAACTTTCAGAATTAAAAACCCTTCAATTTTACAAATTAATAAATAAAAATTCTTGAATTTGGATGATTTTGAAGATCAAATCTAAAGATTTAAATTCTAAATCGTCCAAATTGAAGAAATTTCGAATGGAAATCATCAAAATGACTAATTTTTTATTGTATATTCAAAAAATTTGAAACTCTTATTTTAAAGATATCGCGTGATTCAAAAATATTGTATTTTCAAATATCGTACATTTAATGAGAAAAGGGGAAAAAGGGGAAGACTGTGCACCCTGCTATTTTACCATAATTGTTTTCGCAACAACTTTTACGGCCACTAGAGTTGAAATTTCAGGAATTCAAATTTTCGGAATAACAAAAAGAATTATTTTTTATTTCCAGTAAGGTAGGAATCGAAAAAGTATTACATGGCCTCAACGTGTAAATTTCGTTCAACATATAAAAAAAGTGTTTAACCGATCTCCGTTTATAATACCTAACTTTCAAAAAAATGTTTCGCAGATCGGGTAAGGTTTGAAATTAACTGATTTCTACGAATTTCATAGTAAAAATATATTTACTTAAATCATTTTACAAAGGCAAGTTTGAATTTTTATAAAATTTCATTTCACCTATGTTTTATATTTTCTGCGCCTTCTTATTCTTAATGTATATTAAATTCTCTGCAAGGAAAAACGAATTGACAAAAGACAAATCTTACATTGCCAGATTAAAACCAAGTTTAGACATACCGGCCTAACATAAATCTATAAATCACGAAAGACTTACACAATAAAATAGTAAAAAAGACAAAGAAGGAATCATTATTATAATCAAAATATGCCTAAAATAATAATTCCCTTTTTCACTTTATATAATGTTGTTCGTAGAGCACACTTTGACAAAAGACCTTTACTTCAAGGTGAAAATGCACCTTTCGAATTATTACGTTTTCTTAAAGTATACATAATTTACATATAAAATACTACTTATAATAAATAAATTGACTGAAGTACATTGATTAATAAATAGAGTGTTTTTAAATAACTTATACAGTCTTCATAAAACAAGTACTCGCTCTTATACGAGTCCTTTCAGGTACGTTTAAAACAATATTTTCGAAAAAATTAATGAGCTAGGCCAGCCACTCTCGCATCTTGTGGCTCTATCCTATTTTGCGTTTGACGAATTGCAAGGCGCTCCTGGTTGTGACAAACAGACCACAATTTCGGAAGGAATCGAGGCTTCATTACTGTTAGGAAATGCTCTCTCCATACCCTTTCGAGTTCCACGAGACCGCCTTCCAGCTTCTCAAAGTGTCGCACCACCTGCATTATATTTAAAAAAATTTGTGTTAGTTGAATATAAAAAGTGTTTAATAGGATCTATGAGAACTAAAAAAGAAAACTCAGGTATACGTAAAATTAAAGGAATACAAATTTTAATACTTCAAAGTTCAAATTAAAAAAAAAACGAATTTAAAGCTTTAGAGATCATTACAATTTTTTAATTATAAACTTTTTACTTTAGTGAATACATTTTTTATTACATTTTTAAAATAAAAACTATTGCAAATAATTTTAAATTGAAGTATTCGCGATCGAAGACTTTCAAATTAATCTTCGAACTTGAGTTAGGTACTAAGAATATTGAACAGTAAAAAATTAAACCTTTATAAGAAGAAAATGATTTAAATCCTGGACATTGTAATAATTTTAGGTTGAAGTTAATTGATAATTGAATTATTTCCAAATTATTGAAGAAGATCGACGTTGTACCAATAAAACTTATAAAAGTTAAAAATGAAACAATTGCAAAAAGTCGCATTAAAAATTGAAGAAGTATACAAAGAGGCGGTTAAAGCTGAACAAATTAAAATTAAAACAATTCGACGTGAACTTTTTTTTACTTTTTCCAAGATCTCCTTTTTTTACATCAAATAATGATTTGAAATCATTAACATATTTTTAATCTGTGTAACATCTTTTGAAATCTTAGATAACTGGTTTACTGTAACCCTTTTAAAATCTTTGAAATCCTTGCAATCTTTATGAAATGTTCGACATCTTTGGGAAATCTTTGTCAAATCTTTTGAAATATTTGTGAAATTTCTCTTAAATCCTTGTTTGTGAAATCTGTTTTAATCGTTGAAATCATTGAATTATTTTAAATCTTAGTGAAATCTTTTCAAATCTTCTAAAATGATTTGAAACCTTTTGAAATCGTTTAAAATCTTCGAAATATTTTTAAATCTTTGAAACCTGGTTGACTGTACCCTTTTTTAAATCTTTGAAATCCGTGAAATCTTTATAAAATGTTCAAAAACCTTTTAAATATTTTAAAATCTTTGAAATATTTTGAAACCTTTTGAAATCTTTAGAAACCTTTTGAAATCTTTAGAAACCTTTTGAAATATTTAGTACTGTTTTGTAATATGGTGTACAATCAAAAACCGAGTGGTGAAACCCTTGAAAAATCCGTTATATGGCCATGGCTCATTCTAATTCTGAAACTGAATTAACATCGACATTTTCAACTAATAATTTTTATAATTTGTAAGTTGAATATCACAAAAAATGTATACTTTAACATTCTATATTAACGGAGACGAAATTAAAAACTTATAGAATTATTCACAATATTAAAGTCTGTTCATTGCAATCTATAAAATAATTGGTAAAGTGTACAAAAAATGCCTAGAAATCTCTTTATTTGTCTGTAATGAGTAAAAGATAAATTATATCTTGATAAATAAAAAATTTTCAGTAGCAAGATTTCTTCTAAACGAGACGTTTCTTTCATAATAGACTAAAAGATTTGAATTACTTTTCGCATTTCAATAAAATAACTGTTTTAAAAGAAAAAACAATTAATTCAAGGTTCTTGTGAAAAATTCAAGATTTCCAGGTTTTCAAGGTTCAAACAAAATTCAAGGAGAATTCCAGGTTTTCAAGGTCGCTGGACACACTGTTTAAAAATATTAAAATAAAAGATTTTTAATCATACACTAAAAGAGTAAACAATTTTAAATTTTAGGTATTGAACATTAAACAGTTTTATATTTTAGGCATTCTCGGGTAAGAAATTTTAAATTGAAGCGATTAAAAATAAGTAATTTTTACATTGGAAACGTTCAAAATTAAAACATTTCAAAGTTTTACAAATTAACATTCAAATAGTTGAAATTAAAAAGTACCGAATTGAAACTTTTTACATCAAAGAATTCGAAACAACAATTTGAATTTTAAAACCATACGGAATTGAACAATTTCAAATATTGCAGCAGCAATATTATGCCGTTTTAAATTGGAAATTCTCAAATGTTTATAAACATTTGACATTTGACAAATGTTTATAAACCAATTCGAATCGACTATTTTAAACATTAAGGCGATTAGACCTGAACAATTTTAAACCCAATGAATAGACAAATTTTTAATAAAATTATTAAAAACTTCTGTATTAAAATAATTTCAAGTTAAAAGTCTAAAAATCGGAGGGGTTACAGTTGTACCACTTTAAATTCAAGAATTTCAAAATTCAGTGTTTAACGGTTAATTTTTGTAAGGTACTTAATATCAAAAGAACATTTACCATCCCAAAATTCTCTCTATATGTTACATAATTTATAATCTTATAGGTTACACTGACATTGAATAATTGTTTAAATCTTCAGATTTTAATTTTTACCAACTTCGATTTAGAAGTACACGATATTCAATTTTGTTGTTGTTAATTTTAGGGACAAAATTTGGTTATTTGAATCCTCAAAATGTAAATAAATCGAGAAAATTTGTGATTTAAATAAACAAATGTTTAGAAATTAATAATTTAAAATTGAAACATAACAAATGTAAGCATTGCAAATTTGCTTTAATTCAAATTAAGAAATTGGAATTTGAAACGATGATAATTTTAACTTAACTTAGAAACTTATATGCTTTATGAGTTTATGTGGGACCAATTCCATTTTAAATCAACCAAAATTTCAAGAAAAGTATAGGTCATGGTGTCAGAATGATGAGGTATTTGGTAATATCATTTAATGGTGAAAATAAAGGAACAGGAATTTATCAGTTTAGTAACAAAAAAATTGGATTTATTACAGTAATTCGAAGATTATCTGCGAATTCTCAAAAATTGACAAAAAGTTTCTTTAAAATGTAGTATTTTCAAAACGAGTGTAGGTATTTAGGATTTATTTTTTTATTCAACATGGAAATTCTTTCTCTTTCAATTAATCCTAAAAAGATTTCAAACACGACAAATTGGCGGCCGTTTTTCTAAAATTCTTAAAAGTGGACTTTCTAGAAGGTCCACTTATTAACATTTTTTTTAGAAAGAAATAACTGGCAATAAGTATTACATCAAATGAATTTTGTTCTTGGTAAACCAATGCTTCACATTGAACAAAACTGTCTTGGAAAAATCAAATTTCTGTATTTTTCTCGGAAACAACGAAAGGTACAAAAAATGTTCAAATAAAAGTTGAAACATCTAGAAAAGTTCTACAAAAACACCTGTTATTAATTTCGACCTCAAAAATGGTTAAGCCCGCATAAAAAAATATCGCCGGTCGAGGTTCACCAAAATTCGGTGAGCGTAGCACAAATATTTTCAGTGAGCCTAGACACATCGTTTCTATATTAGCAAAAACTTGTTAAAAATATTGGAAAAAAAATAAAAAGGTAAGGTTTTTTTTTTTGAAGATCTTCTGTTTATTTTTTAAAAATTCGATGAAAAAAAATAAAGAAGATTTTCTGGAAAGCCCTACATTTTTTATTTTTTCTTATATTTTGTTTACAGTTTCTGTTTATATAAGAAAGGCACCTTATCAGTTTTATAGGGGCTTAACCATTTTTTTGGCCAGCAATTTTTTCTTTTTTACTTCCAATATAATTTTTGATTTTCTTTCGTAAAATATGCAAAATATCACAAAATAGCAAGAAATATTTTTTGCATAACTTTTCTAGGTATGTAAACTTTTATCTAAACATTTTTATGTATATGGTTTGCCAAGAACAAAACTTACGAGATATGTAGTACATATTATCAGCATTTCTTTCAAAAATGCTAATTTTAAAAAGTGGGGGTTTTGAGAAATCAGCTTTCAATGAATTAAAAAAAACAACCGTCATTTTGCCATTTAAAAATTTTATAAGTTTTTTTTAGTATAAATTGAAAGAAAAAGAATTCCTACGCTCGTTCGCAAAATATTGCATTTAAAAAAAAAATCTGTCCATTTTTGAGAATTAGGAGGTGATCTTCGAATGACTGTAACAAATGCAAAAAAATTGTGAATAAACTGTGACAGTGTGACATACGTGTTCCTTTATTTTCACCGCAGAATGATATTACCAATTCATTCTGCACCGTAATCCGGACATCTCTGCATGATTTGAAATGGAATTAGTCGTGAACAATTTCAAGCTAAAATTAGACAATTTAAAATTATTATTTAAAAGTTCCCTCGACAGAGACACTATTTTATGATAATTTTGTACCTTAAGACCATGAGGGTCACATTTGTTTGAATGTTTGACCTCAGGTCTGCTCTTTAGTCTCTCGTTGAGAACGTCCAAAAGCATCGGCGAGAATTCACGCTGTCCAGTGCAGGAAAGAATGTAAGACTCGAGATCCTTGCGTCTTTGTGCAGGAATCGTAGCCTTGCCTTTCAGTGCTTTGACTGCCGATTGCAATTTTCGCCAGCCAGCGGGAATCTCATTCCTCGCATGAGACGACGGCCCAGGTAGAGGCGCGTCGCAAATTTCTGACAAACGTCTTCGGAGCTCCAGATCGTGGTAGTTGCTAACTTCGTGACAAGATGGACAGAGCAACAATACATCGTGAGATTGATGCGCTTTCATTACAACTGAAAATATAAACTTCAATTTAATAATTTCATTCAACGAGAATTGAAAAACTGTTTTTAAAAACTGGCAAAAGTTTCCCAATTTCCCCTCTAATTCTACAAATAAGAAAATTTAAAAAATGAAAAGAGCTACACTGTAAAAAAATTTGGTGTAAATTTACATCCTGCGACGATGGAAATAATTCGATCGGTGTGGCACATAGTAAATAAGCAGAATTCCGTAAAAATACATACTTTGTTCTCAACCTGCGTCCGCCATAAAGAAATACATGCAGGACGTTTTCCCGTCGTCGACCGTGAAATTAGGTACGGGTCGGAAATCTCCGAAATTTCGTTGAATTTTGTTTTCAGCTTTTATAATCGAAAAGATATTTAGAAATTTGGTTCCCCAAAAACTTTTCGGTGATTCCAATTTCAATATCTTTTTCATCTTTGACTTATGATTATCAAATTTCCCTGACTTTTCACTGATTTGCAGTTTTTCTTCAACCTACAGCCACCTCGCTACTATTCACAACTTTTCACACACAAATTTAAAAATTCATTTTTATCGAGTGAAAGAACAAATTATTTTCATATATTCAACGCGACATAACCAAAGATTATCTTTGACATAACGTGCAAAACAACGTCACACTTCAGAGTCGCGAATGGTCAAAATTTACGTCCTGCACATAATTCTGCGGCGTTCGTCAGGGCGGACTTACTCCCTCGCGACAGAAAAGCACACATAGTCAAAATTTACATATACTTTCGTAGACTTGAAGCCCCAAGTAAAATTATCATCTTACGTAAACTTACTATGTCCCACGCCGATCGAATAATTTCCATCATTGGACGTAGTAATTTTACAGTCGACTGCAAATGGAACAACCCTCGTTCTATTTTTACATTGTGACCTGAAGTTAAATCACACTAGATTGCAAATAAATACTGTAGTATCGTAAATTAATTAGGTTATGCATTGTAATTTGAAAATACACTGCACGTATAATTACTAGCTGATTATAAATATCACTTAAGCTTTTTTTACAGTGTACCAATTGAATACAAATTGAACTGTAACCATTGGCACGACATCGATAAGTATTTCATGAGTATTCAACAAAAAACTGTTTATCAGGAGAAACGTGATGGACCTCCTCTCCACTGTATAATTTCCATATAACCTACTCAATACAGGGTTTCTACAAAATCCTAATTTACAAATTCGCTGACTTTTCCCAGACTAATTTTTCATTTTCCCTGACAGTTATAAATTTTTCTTTCAGGTATAAAAACAATCTTACACTTAGGATATCAATAATGTCAATACAAAAAAAGGTTTGTTTCTAAATTCCTCTTAAGAACTCTTAGTGAGAATAGCAGACTTTACAGTCCAAAATGCTCTCAAAGCAGAAGAAATAGGGTTATTTTTTTCGAAAATAGGGGAATGAATTCATTTGAATAAAATTAATTTATAAGTAACCATATTGAATCCAATATGAAACGCTTAACATTTAGAGTCGAAATATTATTCATTTTAACATAATAATTGAATTTTCAACCTAAACAAATGAATTTTCAAGAAAAAAGTTGAAATTTAAACAAAAAAATTTAAACAAAGGGATGAATCTTCAACTAATAAAATGAATTTTCAACAAAATAGTTAAATTTTCAACCAATAAAATAAATTTTTTACGCCTAATTCAACTTTCAACCAAAAAGGATGACTTTAACAAAACAGTTGAATTTTCGACCAAAAAAGGTTGATTTGTTCATCAATTTTTAACAAAAGAGTTGAGTTCTCAACATAGAAATGTGAATTTTCTACAAAACAGTTAATTTTCAACCAAATAGTTGAATTAAACAAAAAATTAACAAACAGATGAATCTTCAACTAATAAAATGAATTTTCAACAAAGTAGTACAACTTTCAAAACCATGTAGTTGGAATTTGTACCAAAAAAGATGAATTCTACACGAAAAATGTAACAGTTAAATTTTTAACTAAAAACGATCAATTTTCAGCCAAAAATGACATGGTTAAATTTTCAGTTAACTAAAGTAATGTTCAATCGAAAGAAAACAACGCATTTTTAACAAAATAGTTCAATTTTCAACCAATAAAATAAATTTTTAACGTCTAGTTCAACATTCAACCAAAAAGATGGATTTAACAAAATACTTGAATTTTCGACCAAAAAGGATTAATTTTTTTATCAGTTTTTAACGAAAGAGTTGGATTCTCAACCTAGAAATATGAATTTTCAACAAAAAAGTTAATTTGCAAACAAATAGTTGAATTTAAAAAAAAATAGCGAAAGGGATGAATCTTCAACTAATAAAATGAATTTTTAACAAAGTATTATAACTTTCAACCAAAAAGATGAATTCTACACGAGAAATGTAATAGTTGAATTTTTAACTAAAAACGATAAATTTTCATCCAAGAATGGTATGGTTAAATTTTCAGTTAAGTAACGTTCAATCAAAAAAAAAAACAATTAGGAAAAAAATAGTTAAATCTTCAATCAATAAAATACATTTTTGACGGGTAGTTCAACTTTCGACCCAAAAAGATTACTTTAACAAAATAGTTGAATTTTAGACAAAATAATTAAATTTTCATCCAAATGGAATTTTTTAACTAAAAGAGTTTATCAAACAAAAACAGTTGGATTTTCGTATTGCGTTCTATTAATTTAGTTTGCATTTAAGCGAAAAAGAGAGAAAAATGGGAAGTTTCTTGAAAAAAGGGGCAAAAAGAGGAATTCTTTAAAAAATGGGAAAAGAGGAGAATAGGGGAAAGAGTTTTAAATTTTGACAACAGTCATACATAATTTTATAAACTTCGACTTCAGTTTATCGAAAATCCTCTGACTTTTTCAGATTTTCCCTGACATTCCCTGTCTTTCGCTGACCAGTTTTAAACGCCCTGACTTTCCAGAATTCCCTGACCTGTAGCAACCCTGTCAACAAAAATGAAACCGAAGACTTTTGCTTAAACTCTTGAATTTATTAATAATTAGACACAAAATAACTCTTTCCCGACTTAATTATATAATTTGTTTATAATAAAATACACGTGAATGCCTTCACCTGTTCCAAGCCCCTTGAATTTGTTAATAATTAAATAGAAAAAAACCCTTTCCCGATCCAACACTTAAACTTCTAATTAAAGAGAAATTAACGGCCTTTTCCGATCCAATCCTTAATTATATTTGTAATTAAAGAGAAATTCATGGTCTCTCCCGATCCAGCCCTAAAATATATTTATAATTAAAGAGAAATCAACATTCTTTACATCTTAAACGTTGGTTCAAACTCAAAGCCTTAAACAATTCAAAGGTAGAATTAAGAATTAGAAGTGCTTCAATACTAACGTGGAAAATATTTGCGGTATTCTCTTGGGACGACGTTCTTCCTGACGAACTTTTCGCTGGATCCACAGACTACACACTGGTTAAGTTTGACTTGGGTGTAGTACTGACCGACTTCTCCTAAAGCTCGTCCGGATGGCTCGAATTTCAGCCTCACCGTAAAAGGATCATCGTTCACAACTTGTCCCAACTCCTTCGAGACATACCACTCAGCTTTTTTCCGATCACACGTACACAAAATGTCTCCATCAGGAGCTTGGAGATAACAATTATGATACAAAGGTTTATTCCTTGCAGGAATGCTATTCTTAGTTCCATCGACACCTCTACTAATTATTTGATTTAATTTACAATTTTTACTAGAATTGTTACTGCTACTACTCATCATGCTACCCCGTTGAACCTTGAACCTGAAACGAATTCCGCTTATTAAAACAAATCAAAAGTTTATATAATTTTTTTATATTCTGTGGATGATTCTAAAAACCAATCCATTCACATTATTAAATTTTCCATTTAGGAAAAGAAAATAATCCAACCTATTCAAAAGTATTTCTAAATAAATTTCTAAAGATCCAGACATTCTTTTCACAAAAATTTACTTAAAGAGAAGACTTCCTTCGAGAAAATTAAGTTAAAATATGTAAACTCAATTTAAAAGAAATCTAGAAAAATATTCATAAGCAAACCCTACAGATTGGATAGAATCATGAGTTTAGTGTCTCTATTTAAATTATTTAAATTGAATATTCAGTTTCTCTAGAAAGTTTTACTAAATAAAAATAAAAATTTTAAGTTTTCATAGTGTTGTTTTTGATAATAAATATAATAAATTTAGTTAACCATGTTGTGTAATTATTACATTGTGATTCAAACAATTGTTAGTAAAACGTAGATTGTGGATTTTTCAAAAGAAGACAAATACAGGCAGTTCACCTTTTTAATAAATAGAAAAGCATTATATATATATTTTTTTAAATTGTCAAATTAATTGTTCTTGGGGGGACTTAGGAAAAATGAACATGAAAGTAATTTTTCACAGAAGTCCCAGATATCATTCAGTCATTTCTAAGCATAAAATTACACATGGTCATGATTTTAGTTTGAATGATATTGAAATTCTTTATCATAAGAAAAATCAGAAAAAGAAAGAATTCATGGTGATGTTGTTTGTAAAGAGAGAGGGAAACTAAAGCTATTAATTTAAAAAGGGACTTTTCAAGATATGACAGAGTATGGGACAGATTAATTAATTTTGGTTATAGTAATTTTTTTTGACTAGATAGCAGAAAGATTTCTTCTTTATAAAACAATCAATTTCTCAATAAACATATTCGATGACATTGAACTTAATCAAATAGTGTATTAATATTGTTTTATATATTTTCTTTGCAGGTTTATTCAATTTTCATACCTTTAGTTATTCCTTATAAATAATCCCTGATGAAAAAGTCTATAATGACTTCGAAACACGTTTATTTTTTGGTTGTGAATCAATTTTTGCTTATTTTGCAATACATTTTTCAATTTTTGCTTAGTCTGCGAAGGTTATTCATGGAAAAATGGATTTCGTTTCAATCTTAATTTAAATTCTTATTCTGCATATATAGGAAATAAAAATGCGAACCTCGCGTCGATGACGCCATTAGGTAATCCATGAAATCTTTCGTCTTCGCCCTCTTCCCACATTCCCTTCAAAAGAAGAATGAAGCTCTGCCAGTAGGATCGCTTTTTCCTCGCCCGTTCCAGAATCTAATGAAAAAATACATTTTATAAAACAATGAGTTGAAAATTAGTTATTTTTAATTTTATGGATAAGAAATAGCTGAATAGGGGTAGTTATATTCGTTTATCTGATTCTTGTGATGGTTTAAAATCTTTAAAATGAGGACATAGATAAGAAACTCGAGCCACACCTGATGATAAATAAAAACAGAAGTTAATGCGTCGTAAGAGGCGTAAGCTATCTGATCGTCTGTGAGAGTGTCATTATCCCAATCACTGCACCTCACTTCTATCAGCTTATCCAACTCAAGCCCAAGGTATTCTAGGCTCATCGCAGCCAAGCTCTTTGGACTCGGAAGATCAAGGCGATCTGCAAGGGTTCTTAGATCAACCGTCCCGTAAACTTTGCATCCATAATCGTTCGTTAGTTTCTTCCCATCTTCGAACGGGGCTACGCCCACCTTCAATAGGCGTCTGTTAGACAGCAGCTCCTACATTTAAAAATGTATAAGGTATCAATATCAAATCTTTAGGAGAAATATGATTACCAATGATAATTTAGAATCATTAACTTTACTCTTTTACGAACGTAGGAATATTATTTCTCAAATTTTAAGTATAATTTTCTACTATTTTTGCCAAGTTTTTAGATGGGAAGTTCTGTAGCCTGAAATCGAGGAGTACTTAAATTCGAATTTCTATTAGCAGATTGCAAACACAGATGAACTGTTTTTTCATTAAAAAGCATAAACATTTTACCATTTTTATTTTTACAATTAGCAGTTTCTGAAATAGAGCAATTTCTAATTTAGATTACAGAAAACTATGCCAATTATTTTTTATTTATTTAAAATTATTGACATAGTTTTTGAAATTCCACGATTTGAAATTTAATCGTTCAAAATCGGCAGATCTTAAACTGGAAGTCTTTTAAAATTGAACATTTTCGAAAAATTAAAAAAAAAAATCTTCAGGAATTATTCTTATTTTTTGATTGAAATTCCAAAATACATGTATTACTAGCTATCTTTAAAAATTGAAAAAATAAAATAAAACATTTCAAACTTGTAGAATCAACAAAAAATAAATTAACAAAAATTGAACAATCTTGAACTTGAATTTTTCAGAAGAGAAATTTCAAAATAAAACATTCAGCATTTGAAATTAAGTTTTCAGCATTGAAACATTCAAAGGTTATTTCCATTAAAATTGAATAATTTTGAATAAAAAGCATTTAAAATTGAAGCTTTTCTTTGTAATTTGAATAATGCATCATTTAAAGAACGAAGTGTCGAGTTTGACCGAAAATATTTTTGCTATGCTCACCAAATTAAATTTTTTTTCTACGCTCACCGAATTTCGGTGAACCTAGACACGGTCTTTCATAATGAAATAATTTTAGAATAATTTTAAACTAATAGTTTTAAATTAAATGGATAGAAAATCTTTAAAATGGTCCACATTAAATATATATTCACAGGGATCACAGCGCAAAAGGAGCTCAAAAAAAGGGAAATAGGGTGATTTTATCACGAAAAAGGGGAAAATAGGGGAAAGATTAAACATTTACTTTTGCATGTCGAAAAGAACAAACAACCTTTTTATGAGAAATGTTATATTTTTAAGTAATTTTCAATGTTCTTTTAATGATTCCTGCCATCCAAGAATTTATTTTCAAAAATTGGATATACTTAGGTCGTTGGAAATCCATTCACAGTGATATAAAAAAGATAATTTTTCTACCAAAAATGGAACAGTTAAATTTTCAGTTGAAAAAATTAATTTTCCACCAAACATGAATCTTCAACTGGAATCGTTCAATTTTAAACCAAAAAATAATAATTTTCAA